>JACGWL010000815.1:0-61950 GCA_034509725.1 Sesamum angolense
TTCAGAGCCTAAATATTCATGCCAACGTTCACCTAGTCTCTAATGCCACAGACCATTGCTAGACGGCGACCCATGGTAAGGGGCGATTTCTTATTATTGAATGATAAAAAATAATTAATTAAATTGGATTTAATTAATTGTGTTGATCACACACGCCCAAGCCTAGCTGAAGGTGAACCTAAAGGGTCACACACAAATTATTATGGAAGTGATGGAATTAATTTGGAATTAATTTTTAAAGAAATGAATTAATTTAATTGGATTAAATTAATTCATGGAGAAGAGAAAATAAATATTTTCATTATTTTTGGGATAATCTATTGGATGGGTAGCCTAATAATTTAATTGATTGGATTAATTAAATTTTAGGCTTCGCAGTTTAAATTAATTGAATTAATTTAAAATAGCTTGAGCTAATTAATTTATGGATAGGATTCATTAATTAATTTATGGATGGGTTTGTTTAATTAATGGATTGAATTCATTAATTAATGAAGATGAGCTTAAATTAATTAGTTGGACTAATTAATTATTTGAGCTTGATTAATAAATTGGATTTATTAATTGTGTGTATTTGGGCCTGTGCATATTTAATTGGATTAAATAATAAAACCAATGGATTATTATTGGCTTGATTTAATTTGTTGGATAGATTAAAATAAGGCCGGTCCTAATGCTTGGTGTATAGAAGTATAAAAGACTAGGTCTTTTATACACACTATAACACTATGTCATCATAGGGCTCTTTCTCTCGCCATGAGCAGCAAAAGCCACAAAATTTAATCCCTTTTTCCATAATTTTGGGTTAGATCCATCTTCCACGGTGTGGTGTGAAGTTGATTTAAAGGGATTCTACGCTTGAACCCTCTAAGTGAATGGATCCGAAAACGGAGAGGAGTCAATGCTTGTAGCCGTACGAGAAAATAACAATGGTAAATCTTTATTTACGTTTTTCGCATCTTGTCCTTTTCTCGTGGTTTCTTGGCCTATGTTTTTATTTTAAAAAATCGAACGCCCGGAAAAGATCAGGGGTACACCCCTTGATCGGAATTTATTTATTTAATTATCGCATAATTTTATCATTTTTTTATTTTTTGGGCTTCCGCCGCGCTTCCCTAGCCGATCTGCTTCCTACAATTGACTTGAAAATATTTGAGAACCCCGACTCCCTCCTCTAGCTCTCTCTTCGACTCTCGCGGACAACAAAAATTGAGAAGAGGAAAAATTGCAAAAGTCCCTCCACCACTCGGACTCCATCAGCACACCTTCACTCCGACTCTATTAAAAAGAGATTTTTCTTCATTGTAAATTTATTTTACAGTTTGTTGAAGAAATTTAATGAGCAAATTTTGCTTTCAAGGTGTTTGTTGAAATGCCTGATTCAATTTTTGTTGACTTTGTTTGGTTGTGCTTCGGCTATGGTTGGATTTTTGTACATGTATTTTTGATAACACTGAACAAATACTAAAAAATTATTTGTATTTTTTCTAACTAATTCAGTTTTTCAGTTTTTAAACTGAAAAAAAATTTGTTTATAACCGAAATCAAAGCGAGGCTTTTCGGTTTGGTTTCGTTCTATGATTTCGGGTTTAGTTCGATTCGGTTATCCGAACTGAACACGCCCGGAGACTTCTAGGGAAATATTTAAAACAATAATGAATAACATAGAAATAAAAATTGACAAATAAACATGCTTAACCAAAAGTTAAGTATTTTTACAAAAACAAAATAATAAATATAAATATTTTATCATATGCCTTGAAGAAAGTATATTAAAAAAATTATTTAATTACTCAAGAATAATTTAGGAGGGAAAGAGTACTTTAGCTTTGTTAATAACTTAATTTTATTACCAAATCAATTAAAAAATTTCATGAAATTTTTTCGTGTATTTGTTGTACTCATTCATTACTTAAGTTTGAGTTTGTGAAATATAATAAAATTCAAACTATTTAATTCACTAATTATATATTGCCTTGTTATAAGTAATAGATATTTTCTAATTAAGAAAATTTTAGTTAAACTTAAGATTCAAAATTGTTATAAAACGAAATTCATTGAACTATATATATAATATAGGTCAATATTATCCAAAAATTTAATTAGAGGACGTAAGTGTTTCATTTGTTAGTTTAAGTGGGTAAGTATTATACCAAGAATAGTTCAAGGGGGCAAAGTGTATTTTACCTTTTATTATATTACTTAATAGGAATAAACATTTCACAAACAAACACTAAGAAAATCATAAAATTTAATAAAATATACTATGGATTAAAACTATTTAGTAAAATAAACCAGTAATTATCCAGAAATTTCACTAAAATATTCGCAAAATTCACTAAAGTTCACAAAAGTTTCAAGAATTTCTCAATATTCTTAGAAAATAACACAAAAATTCAAGTAGAAGAGTAGATATTTTGACTCCTAATACTCTTTGTTCTCTCACACACATACACCTTATATACACACAGGAACCTATGACCGTGAGTCATCTTCTGAGGTTGACGACGCTCATGAAGCGGGGGAGGATGACGATCAATTAGCTACTAACTCGCAAGATACTGACGACGGAGATGAGGACACCGCCGAGGGAATCCAATGGCGTAAACCGTTTGTGAACGGCTGTGCAAGGAATTGAACTTCAATCAATTCCTCGCCTTTGCCAATTGCATAACCGACGTTGGTGATGATTCTTCTATATCAGCACTAGCGGATTTGAAATCTCGATGGACTGCTAAATTTGGTCACATGGTGAATGCGATGCCGACGTATTTGACATCGACGGAGTTGTGGCCAATTTCCTCGCGATTTCCTACTCCGTTTCATCCTCTCCATGAACCGATGAGGCCAGCCTTACGAATCCCACGACTACCGCCTCCAGCGCATATGGCCTCGCATGAGGCAATTGCGCCGCCAGTCCTTGCGGCTGTTGGAATGGGTGATCAAAAGCCAATTGGATTGACTATTTTTCATTTGACAATGTTTCTCAAATAATATTAGATTGATGAATACGATAAGAATTCCTCATAATGACAATGTGTTTTGTCGTGCTTACCACTGATATTCAACGGAGTTTCAATATCACAACGAAATGCCCATGGACCAAAAGGTTAAACCCATGGAGTTGGGCTGCGCAAAGGTTTGACAGCTATGAAACTAACACCTAAAGGTCGGTTGGAACGTTCTAAGTTGAGGACCTCAAGACTAGGCATTAAGGATCCTATGGAGACTTGCACTAAGAACTATAGTCGTGTTTCATCAGTAGGAGACGTAGGTCTTCTATGCAGTTTTAGTAGGTTAGTTGGCAAGGTAGTCAACTAACTGAAGTGACTCACGGGAATCGTCATATGGTCTATTAAGGCTTGGGCAGTATGACTGGGAATTCTCGATTCTGGTAGTACAAGAAATAATCCTCTTACTTGAGGAATCGTGACAGTTATGTACGTACGAAGACTTCATCTTGGATATGGGGAGGGTTGGTTCTGTCATGAGGCATGGTCATGATAAGCCTTATCCAATACACTCGGAGTATGTAGCAAGGACGGTGCATTCGAAGAGGGGATCTGTCCCCTGTCAATATATGATAGAGAGTTCTCATATGCACTTTGAGATGGTTTAGACTCTAAAAGTCTTTGGCCAAAGCGATTGATCGATCAGGGTTAGGTTTTTAGATCGGATCAGTACAGTAAACGCATCTCGAGTGATACCATAGTTGCCTAGTCAAGGATGGGAACCGACACCCAATTCCATGTCTTAGGCTAAGGCTAGGAGACAGTTGATAGTAGGATCGTATGTATGGATTGCCATGGCTAAGACTGTTGACGCCAGAATTCACCTAGTCTCTAGTACCATGGACTGTTACTAGACGGTCACCCATGGTAAGGGTCCATTTCTGGATATGGGATAATAAAAAATAATTAATTAAATTAGATTTAATTAATTGTATTGGTCACACACGTCCAAGTGTAGCTGAGGGTGAACCTAAAGAGTCATACCCTACCACTATAATGTGACGGAATTAATTGTAGAAGAATCGGATTAATTTAATTGAAATAAATTAATCTTTGGTGAGAATAAATTGGATAGATAACTTGAAATTTAATTAATTGGATTTGTTAGAATTTCAAGTTAGCTATTCAAATTAATTGGATTAATTTTGTTGGGGTTGGTCCAACTTATAAATTGGATTTATAAATTGAAAGAGACAACATGGGCTTGGATCTTTTAAATAGATTAAAAGATAAGGAGTTTGATGCTGGGGGTTATGATTAAATTTAAATTAATTTAAGTCCATGAGACGTGGACTTAATTTTCTCAAATTCGATCCATTAAATACAAGCCCAAGGCCTTTGTTGGACCTTGGCTAAGTTAAAGAGGAAATATTTGGAGGGTGTTGGCTGATTTGGAGCCTCAAATTTCGTGCATGACGGGTGGCTAGGGTCAGGAGGCTTGTTTTCGAGCCTAACTAGTTTAGCACTCATTGTATGTGTATGACTAGGTCATACATATATGTTCATTAAACCCTAGCCACACAAACAACACAAACTAGCCTCTCCAATCCCTGAAAATTTTGTTTTCTCTCTCTCCCCCACGTGTTCTCCATCTTCAAGTTTTTTTTTGGTCTTAGAGATCAACAAAAAACAAAAGAGAGATCAAAACACGTTAATTCATAGCAATTGTTTTGATCTTCATCTATTCTATGGAGATTTTGCTAAAACAAAATCTCCACATCCTTTAGTGGTGGTGTGTCATTCTTGGGAAGGTCTCAAGATCAAGATCTCACCGTAGACGGATTCAGAAAGGAAAATGGCGAGGAGACAACGCTTGAGTAAACGATGAAAGGTAAATCCTATTTATGATTTTCGTTCCTTGCCTTTTCTCGTGTATTCTTGGCCTTTGAATTTATTTTAATACACCGAATGCCCAGGAAAGATCAAGGGTACACCCCTTGATCGAGATTAATTTCTATTATATATCGCATGATTTATCATTTTTTAATTTTTTGCACTTCCGCTGCGTTGCCCAGTCCTATCCGCTTCCTCCAGTGGCGCCCACCATTGATATGCCAGCCACGCCACTTAGGCTTTTGGAAAACCCTAATCCAATGTTCTCGGATGTTGAGTGCTCTCCAGTTGTTGCTATGCGTAGCCTTTGCACTCCGCCGACGGTTGAGACGAGCATGGAGCTATCCTAGCCGACGCAGTCGTCGATTGTCACGTAACGAACTCCTAGACAGCGTCGCCTCCATCGTATCCCCAAGCCCCAGTTTCTAAGCAGAATCGAGCAAGCTAAAGTCGACTGAAATTTTCATCGGTAACTTTCCGTTACATACTACAGCATCTATGCATTCGACTGATTATTTTGCTGATAGTTCTCATAACTCCTCGCGGAAAATCCTTAGTTTTGTTCCCCCATCGATCCAAAATGGAGAAGTCGTTGTTTTTAATTTATAAATTTTGATAATCCTAACCAAATTTTCTTTCGTGTTTGGAGAGGTTGCATAAGCTAACAAAGCAGTGTACCTTAGAGCCACCTCTGGCCGAATGTTAAGATTCACCAGCGATGATAAAACGTGGAACCATTAGATTAGGATTTTATTTTATTTTTGTATTTCTATTTTACGTTAAATTTGTAACTTTTAGTTTTGTTTTTAATTGATTACTAGTAATTTTATTTTTAAAAAATAATTTTTATTATTTATATTTAACCAAAAATAATTATTTATTATGGAATCTTAATCATAGAAATAAAAATAATTTTGAAAAAATTTAAAAAACTCTTAGATGGTAGATGCCAAAAATATTACGATAAATTTCGGCACATTTTGCTAGAAACAAACCATTGGAACATCTATATATCCAAAAATAAATAAATAAATTTTGTTGGAAAATATTCCATCCCAAATTCACCAATATTTGATAATTTTGTTATTCTTTCGTGGATGCATATTGCGATGGTTTTTTTTTTTTTCTGTTTTCTATTGAGAAACCATCGGAAATTATTTACGACGCCTAATTTTCGGAATAAAGCTTTTCTGTTGACAAAATCATAGAAACTCGTGTCAAGCCCTCCAAAAATTCCATCGCTACAAAACCTTTTTTTTGTTTGTACTGATTGCTTTAAACATTTAAATTGGATGTAGCAAACAAAAAGATTGAAAATTAATAAATTTAAAAAATTAAATTTTGTAAAAGAGTTTTACAACAAATGAATGAATATTGGTAGAAATAACTAATCATTTCCATAGTTGAATATCAAGACATATATTAATTCATAATGTAAAAAGATCAAAAATAACTTTGTCCAATATAATAAAAGTTAATGAGTCTTTTGAAATGAAAGGAGGGAATTTTTAGATTACAAATTCAGTCTCTTTAAAATGCGATACCTTCTAACTAGCGTAGGGAACTAAAAATGTATTAGTCCACTTTTTTCTTGTGTGGTTAATAAAAATATTGTAGCAGAGGAATCTTTATTATTTTTTAGCTTTTTTAAGTATCTATTATATAGCTTTAATATAATTCCAAATTAGTTTCAAACTTAAATTAGTAGACTCCAGTTCATGAATGAAATCCAATACTCAAAGTGTAATAATCACCAAAATTATGAATTAGGTAAGTGACATTAATTTATACCTATCTTTGTATATAAAACCATTATTACATTTTTCAAATTGAGACACACCTATCCATATATTTCTTCAAAAATATACAACCTTTGAACCAAATCTCAGTGATTCCTTAGTTAATAATATTTTCGAATTTCAACAAAAACCTAAAATGATTGGACTGACAAGAAAGGTATACATAATTAATTTTTCGTTTTTGAGTATCAATTTTAACTTCATAACTACTTTAAGTTTTCGAATTCCATTCAACAATCTTTATCAAATAATATTAGATTGATGAATACGGTAAGAATTCATCAAAATGGCAATATGTTTCGTTGTGCTTACCACTAATATTGAATAGAGTTTCAATGTCACAATGAAATGCCCACGGACCGAAAGATTAAACCCGTAGAGTTGGGCTGCGCATAGGTTTGGTAGCTATGAAATCAACTCCTGAGGGTCGGTCTAAACGTTCCAAGTCAAGGACCTCGAGACTGAGCATCAAGGGTCCTACGAAGACTTGCACTAAGTATTGCAGCCGTGTTTCTTTGGCAGGAGACGTAGGTCGTCTGTGCAATTTTAGTGGGTTAGTTGGCAAGGTAGTCAACTGACTGAAGTGACTCGGGGGATTCGTCATATGGAAGCCTCTTAAGGCTTGGTCGGTATGACTGGGATTTTTAGTTTTGATAGTACGGGAATTAGTCCTCTGACTTGAGGAATCATGATAGTCACGTGCATACGAAGACTGTATCTTGGATATGGCGAGCAGTGGCTGTGTCGTGAGGCATGGTCATCATAAGCCTTATCCAGTGCACTCGGAGAATGTAGCAAGGACTGTGGATTCCAAGAGAGGATCTGACCCCTGTCATTATATGACAGAGAGTTCCCCATTCACCTTGAGATGGTCTAAGCTCTAAAAGTCTTATGCCAAAGCGATTGATCGATCAGGGATAGGTTTCCTATATCAGATTAGTAGAGTAAACGCATCTCGAGTGTTAAGCATAGTTGCCTCATTTAGGATTGAAACTGACACCAAATTCCATACCCTAGACTAAGGCCAAGAGATGATTGATAGTAAGATTGTACTTGTATGGACTCAGAGCCTAAATGTCTATGCCAACATTCACCTAGTCTCTAGTGCCATGGACTATTGCTAGACGGTCATCCATGGTATGGGGCCTTTTTTTATTATGGGATAATTGAAAATAATTAATTAAATGGGATAGAATTAATTAAAGTCTAGCTGAGGGTGAACCTAAAAAGTCACACCCTACCACTATAATGGGATAGAATTAATTTGGAATTAATTCTAGAAGAGTCGGATAAATTCAATTTGATTAAATTAATCTTTGGATAGAATAAATGATTGGATCATTTATTTAGACCAATCCATTTGATGGATGAATTGAAATTAATTAATTGGATTAGTTAGAATTTCAAGTTAAATGTTAAAATTAATTGGAATAATTTTATTGAGCTTGGTCCAATTTATAAATTGGATTTATAAATTGAAAGAGAGAGCATGGGCTTGGATCTTTTAATTGGATTAAAAGATAAGGATTTTAATGTTGGGCTTATGATTAAATTAGATTTAATATAAGTCCATGAGATGTGGGCTTAATCCTATCGAGTCCGGTTCATTAAATACAAGCCTAAGGCCTTGGTTGGACCTTGGCTAAGTCAAGAAGGACAATTTTGGAAGGTTCTTTGGCTCATTTTGAAGGTCAATTTCACGCATGAGGGTGGCTAGGGTTAGAATGGTTGTTTTGGAGCGTAACTAGATTGGGACTCCTTATATGTGTATGACTAGGTCATATATATACCTTCAGTAAACCCTAGCCACACACACAACACATACTGACCTAAAAAATTTCTAAAAATTTCATGCCAATCTCTCTCTCTAACATTCTCCATCATTAAGTTCTGTCTTTTGGTCTCAGAGATTAAAGAAAAATGAAAGAAAGATCAAAACACGTTAATTCATAGCGATTATATTCATCTCCATCTCTTCTGGGAGATTTTACTAGCACGAAATGTCCACATCCTTTAGTAATAGCGTGTCATTTTTGGGAGGGTCTCAAGATTGAGATCCCATCGTGGACATATCTGAAAGCAAAAATGGAGAGGAGACAACGCTTGTAGCTGTACGAGAAAAATGACAATGATAAATTTCTATTTACGTTTTCGCATTTTGTTTTTTCTTGTATTAATTCTATGCCCTATGTTTTATTTTATACACCAAACGCCCGGGAAAGATCAAGGGTACACACCCAGGATTTAGTTATTGCTTTACATTCGAATATTTAATTATTGTTTGATTTTTCACGCTTGTGCCACGCTTCCTGGGCCGATCCGCTTCCTTCAGAGATCATGTTCGGATAAAAGACATGAATGCAGATGCAGGATCACATAACAATCCCATGGTGATTAGAATGGGCATAGTGAACTTGATGGTAAATAAGGTTCTATTTAATCATGGAAGTTCTGTAGATATCTTATTCATGGATGTGGTGAGGAAAATGGAGATAACGGTAGCTTGGGACATGTGAGCACCCTGTTGATAGGATTTGGACGTAGCAAGGTAATACCTTTACAGATTATTGATTTACCAATTTTAATAGGAACGAAACCCAAAAGGAAAATAATGATGGTGAAGTTTTCTTGGTGGTAGATACCCCTATTACATATAATGTGATTCTCGTACGACCGGGTTTAAACGTGTTCAAGGCGTTTTGTCGAATTTTCATTTGAAATGAAATTTCCTACAACGCATGGAATAGGAGAGGTAAAGTGTGATTAGAAAGAGGTGAGGAGGTGCTACAATTTGTCAATAAAAAAGAGTATTGAGGGGAAAAGCGAACAATCGAAGCAAGCTAATTCAGGGCAGCAGAACTCAAAAGAAAATAAGAGGATGGGGATGGAATGAATATAGCCAACAGAGAAATACAAGGAGGTAGAGTTGGTCGTAGGGCAACTAGGTAAAACAATGAGGATTGGGTCGCATTTGAACTCGTAGATGGAAACTCTTACAATAGAATTCCTTAGAAAGAACACCGATATGTTCGCTTGGAGTCCTTCCGATTTCAAGAAAGCAGTTCCTGAGGTGATCGTGCATATATAGATTGAACGTCGACACTCAAGCCAAGCCAGTAAAACAAAAGAAGAGGTCATTTGGGATGGAACGCAATAGAATAATTGAAAAGGAGGTGAACAAGTTATTGAAGGCAAAGTTTTCTAATGTGGTGGTGGTACCAAAGGCAGTAGAAAAATGGCGAATGTGCATGGACTTCACAGATCTGAACAAGGCATGCCCTATGGATCCATATCCACTACCACAGATTGAGTTGCTAGTAGATTCCACCACGGGATTCGTACTGTTCAGCATGATGAATGCCTACCAAGGATATCACCAAATCTTTATAGCTGAGGAAGATAGAAATAAGACCTCTTTTATTACTGAGAATGGTATAATTGTTATGACGTGATGCCATTAGGATTGAAGAATGCAAGTGCTACTTACGGTTTGGTAATAGAATCCTCAAGGACCTCATTTTTACTCTTACGTGCAACTTGTCTCCATTGTTATGTACAATTATGTGATACTTGTCCCTTTCCCCTGCTTGAACCTGCCATACATACGTATGTTAGTAGAATAGATGAATTTATTTTATAAATTATAATATCACATTTTGAGATAAGGAAACGTAAATGTGCGAAATATAAAAAATGCACGTGATTGCACACTAATATCTAATCTTGTTTCTTTTCTTAGTGCATGAGGGGCTACAGATAAATAAAGTGATTGCATAAGTTTTCTACAAAGTGTTATATGTAGATTAAAGAACAAATAAAAAAATTATCAAAAAAATAATCAAACTTGAGAATAAAAAGTCGTAAGATGAGATACAGATGACTTCAGTACTTGAAATTGGTAAATTATAATAGCAAATGAATTTATAATCTTCATGTGCATTCGGATATATAAACCTAGCTTGCATTGTGTGTGTAAAGAAATCTCAACAACTAAAAATATAAGATATGGTTACTCAAAAAGTTTGATCATTATAAGTACAAATTTTGTATCGTAACTTAAGTCTTGAGACAATATCAATATACATTTCAAGCCACATTGACGGAAGCGGATCGACCCGGGAAGCGGGGCAGAAGCGCGAAAAAATCGAAAATTCGTAAAACAAGCGATAATTAACGAAATTAATACCCGATCAAGGGGTGTACCCTTGATCTTTCCCGGGCGTTCAGTGTATTAACTGTAAAAACAGGCCAAGAAATCACGAGAACCATAAATCGAATTTTACCTTTGTCGTTTTTCTCGTACGGCTACAAGCATTGTCTCCGGTCCGTTTTTTGTTTCCGGATCTGTCCATGACAAGACCTCGATCTTGAGATGCTCCTAGGAATGACACACCACCTCTAAAGGATGTGGAGATTTCGTGTTAGCAAAATCTCCACAGAAAAGATGGAGATCAAAACAATCGCTATGAATTAACGTATTTTGATCTCTCTTTCATTTTTTCTTTGATCTATAAGACCAAATAAAAAAAAACTGATATGGAGAACATGTGAGAGAGAGAGGCACGAATTTGTGAGGTTTTGAGAGGCTAGTATGTATTGTGTGTGTGGCTAGGGTTTAATGAAGGTATATATATATGACCTAGTCATACACATACTAGGAGTCCTAACCTAGTTAGGCTCCAAAACAACCATCTTAACCCTAGCCACCCCTTAAGCACGAATTTTGCCTTCTAAATCAGCCAAATAACCTTCCAAAAATGTCCTCCTTAACTTAGCCAAGGTCCAACCAAGGCCATGAACTTGTATTTAATGAATCGGGCTCGATAGAATCACGCCCACGTCTCATGGACTTAATATTAAATCTAATTTAATCATAAGCCCAGCATTAAACTCCTTATCTTTTAATCTACTTAAAAGATCCAAGCCCATGCTCTCTCTTTCAATTTACAAATCCAATTTATAAATTGGACCAAGCCCAATAAAATTAATCTAATTAATTTTACTAGCTAACTTGAAAATCTAATTAATCCAATTAATTAAATTTGAAATCATCCATCCAATGGGTTGGTCTAAATCAATGATCTAAGCATTTATTCTCTAAAATGATTAATTTAATCCAAATAAATTAATCCGACTCTTCTAGAATTAATTCCAAATTAATTCTATCCCACTATAGTGGTAGGGTGTGACTCTTTAGGTTCACCCTCAGCTAGACTTGGACATGTGTGACCAACACAATTAATAAAATCTAATTTAATTAATTATTTTTTATTATCCCATAATAGGTAATAGCGCGTTACCATGGGTGGCCGTCTAATAACAGTCCATGGCACTAGAAACTAGGAGAATGTTGGCATGAATATTTAGACTCCGAATCCATACGAGTACGGTCCTACTTTCAACCGTCACCTAGCCTTAGTCTGGGGCATAGAATTGGGTATCTGTTCCAATCCTTGATTAGGCAACTATGCTTAACACTCAAGATGCGTTTACTCTACTAATCCGACCTAGGAAACATATTCCTTATCGATCAATCGCTTTGGCCAAAGACTTTTAAAGTCTAAACAATCTCAAGGTGCATGGGAGAATTCTCTATCATATAATGACAGGGGACAGATCCTCTCTTGGAATCCACCGTCCTCTCTACATACTCCGACTGGACTGGTTAAGGCTTATGATGGCCATGACTCACGACACAACCACCGCTTGCCATATCCTAGACACAGCCTTCATATACACGTAACTGCCATGATTCCTCAAGTCAAAGGACTAATTCTCGTACTATCGGAACTGAGAATCCCATTCATACCGACCAAGCCTTAAGAGCCTTACATATGACGATTCCCATGAGTCACTTCAGTCAGTTGACTACCTGGCCAAACCAACCCACTAAAACTGCATGGACGACCTACGTCTCCTGCCGATGAAACACGGCTGCAGCACTTAGTGGAAGTCTCCATAGAATCCTCGATGCCTAATCTCGAGGTCCTCGACTTGGAACGTTCTAGACCGACCCTTAGGAGTTGGTTTCATAGCTGCCAACCTTATGTACAACCCAACTCCACGGGTTAACCTTTCGATCCGTGGGCATTTCGTTGACTTTGAAACCCCATCCAATATCAGAGGTAAGCTCAACGAAATATATTGCCATCTTGATGAATTCTTACCGCATTCATCAATTTAATATTATTTGATAAAGATTGTCGAATGGAAAACAGCCAATCCAATTGGCTTTTGGTCACCCATTCTAACAATCTCCCACTTGACCATTAAGCCAATTACCCATGTCTCTCAGAACCTTCTTAGCACAATCTAAGATACCGGCTCGATTGCGCGGGTCTACTTTATTTTCTGCTGGATCTATATAGTCCAACCATGTGTTTCTTTTCACCATCACTGCCTACAGATGATTGTTATCTAAGAATTTTTTGCAGATCTTGTGATGAGATCTCAGGCCCATAAGGCTCATGCCCTAACCTTTTCGTTCGCCTCTAAGGCTACAACTAGCTCGGTTGTGCTAGGTACCATATCCATCTGATGGATGTTATTTTTTGATCCAAACCACTTTCCTAGACCGACTTGTTAAAGTCGGCCCACATTCAAGTTTTAAGATGGGGCGTCTGCTTGAAATCCCTCCAAGCTACCATGCCTACCATCAAGTCTGAGCGTGATTATACTTTGAGGACTTGTCCATTATTCACATGAGTCTGGAAGCTAGTATCACTTTAGCCTTCCAGAATTAACTCTCCACAAATCGTGTGTCAAACACAGTTCTTTAATCCTTATTCAGGTATTAAAGACTGTTCTTTGACAACTGTGTATTGCCAATTGGTGTATTTCCAATATACGTTGTGGCATGCCCTAAGCATACACAATATTAGGTCCAACACATCAAACCAACACTTTCGTGCTATCTTCGGCTCAGACGTAGGGAAAGTCCAAGACATCTGAGCTTTCTCATCAGTCAACCATGACTGAGTTTTGAATAGCTCGACCCTAATGTAGGAATCTAATTCCTTTTACGGAGAATTTCATGAACAACTTTATATGTGTCTTAGTGTTCCGCAAACATCTTAACCTCATTCCAAATGGGAAAGACGTTTATACACTAAACACATTAGAACTCACACCAACTCCGACTGATATTGGGCTCATTTTATCAAATCAAACTTAGTATGATCTTAGATAAAAACGTATATTCCAGTTTTACGAAGTCTCAGACCTAGTTTGAACTTCTTAGTTAATCCTTAGGCTGCAAGCCATTGATTCCAAACGATGTCCAACATCACTCCTCCTTAGGTCCTTTTGAATTAAAATCCAATTCCTATATATAAATAAGGATTGGGATATGGTCAGTTAGAGATGTAGTTGGTTACGAATGATGTATTTGAAAAGTTATATGAAAACTTACTCCCCCTATTTTCTTGACGTGTATAGGACCATTCTATTAACTCAAGTACTTTATGGGACGAGAGTTTCATCATATAATAAGGGCCAATTTATTTCAGTGAAACACCAATCAAATAAAGTCCAACTTAGTTCGATTTTTTTCTGATCAGAAACCGGTCAACCGTGGTCCTTTCAGGAAAAACTTCACCGAGTGAGAATCACATTCTCATAAAAAAAACTCCCACTGAATACACACCCTCTCGATTCAATCGAAAGGTAATCATGTTGGTTCACCATTCCGAGTCTAATTCTTTGAACCTCATCCAATAAAATTAGACTGGTGAACCCCCACACTGATCTTGTGTATTTTAGTAACTCACAGATATCACACTGGATCCAATCCAACATGTAACTGGTAAACTCATTTTGTCCCACAAAAGAGCTTTTGCGGTCTTTCTGCTTCTCAGTAAGGTTTTGAAAGTTAATAGATCCAAATCGCCTATTTCTAGTGCTCTTTCAATCCATCAATCTCTCTCTTCCTCAACTAGAATAGATTGATCTACTAGGACTGTAAGCTTGGGCTCTTTGATTATCATTTTATTCATTATTTGGGTATTCATAATCCAATCATAAAATAGTATATGTTTCACCAAGCAGACATGAATCCATTCAATGTCAAATAAGAGACTTTATTGATCAAAATATGTAATCAAAATTTTCTAACAATGATTGAAAACATTATTTCGATCATGCTAGGTCACATAGATTCTATCCTTACATGACCACCATTAAGCCTAACTAAGCCCCTAGTCTTTTATAGCAATAGCCCCGCTATTGCTAAGCCTTGGGACCTTTTGTTTTGGCTTTTCTACTCCTCATCGCCATGTGCAAACCATTTGCAAATTATGAATTCATTGATAAATAGCCCTTCTCCCGGCAATAAATGCAAACATCATTCAGAATCCTTGACTGACGAACCCTCTTCTTCTTTCCTTTACCCCCGCCTAACGGTGTAACAGGAACACTTTAAGTGCTAGTAGTATTAGAAAACATCTCTCCCTTCTTCCTCTTCTCGCGTCCGGCAACATTGCCGTTCGCTTTATAGGCTGAAGCCTCTCCCACTAGTACCGTTGGCGCAGATTTTTTAGTCGTTGCCTCGTACTTGACCAATATATTAATCAACTTATGAAGGCTTTCCTCAAGCTCATTCGTGTTATAGCTGATAGTAAATTGATCAAGGGACAGAGATAGTGATTATAGAATCAAGTCAACGTACGTTTCTTCCTCCTTGGAATCAGCCTGGAGGTCTTTGAGCTTCTCCACTAGGGAAAGCATCATCACTCCATGCTTACGTACGGACGATCCCTGAATCATTATCATGCCGAAGAATGCCTTCGTCATGGCATATCTAATATGCCATTTCGGTGCCGCATAAAGTTCTCTTCATGCGGTGCATTATTGACAAGACATCCTCATACCTTTCGTACTGTTTCTTGTCTCGTTACTCATTGAGCCCAATACGTTACTATGTATTTTTTGGTTGTTCTCATGCCACTGAGTAAACTTTTCGAACGTCAAACGTTCTCCGGGCAAGAACCCCTTCCGAGGTAGAGACTTATCCAAAATGTAAGTCTGGTTTTGAAATTGAGGACCATCCTTAGATTTCTCAATCAATCCAAAAAGTTTGCTCCATTAAATATTAGCCTCAAGTATAGTTAAGTGGATTCTTAGAGATTTACAATAAACAGAAAAATAAGCAGATTATTATAATATTAGGTTCTAGGTAAGGACTTGAACTTCAGTAACTAACCCTCCCACTTTTCTGCGAAAGCCCATCACTCTCAAATGGGGTCTCGGAAAAACCATTTTCCTAGCGGGCTTGAGGTCCACAAGCGAAATTCTCCATGACCCGCTTTTACGATTGACATGGAAATAGCCTTGTGGGAGGTATCCAATACCATTCTCGTCCTACGAGATCCCCAAGATATTTTGCCTCACCTTTTCACATGATTCCGAGGACACCAAGCAAATCACGTTACATGGTGTTAGATCGACCCATCAACCAAATCATACCGCAAACTATCACCCCCCACGACTCATGAGACAGGGAAATAGAAGCGTAGTCTTTTCGTTCACAATAATAGTGCAGCTTTATTTCAGTCCAAACGTGCCACGACTCGTGAGACCACATGTGGCTAAAATCAGCTTCCTCACTACATTACTGTGGATAGAAGGCATGGAAATTACATCACTCCGCATTAGTCCTAATCCATCAACTGAATCATAGCACACACTATCGCCCCCCACGACTCGTGAGACAGGGAAATAGGTGTGTATTCACTTCGTTCACAGTATCAGTGCAGCTTCATTTCAGTCCACACGTGCCACGACTCGTGGGACCACGTCTGGGTGAAATTGGCTTCCTCACTACATTGTTGTCGATGAAATGTATGGAATAACAAGCCATTGTATTTATTTCCATTTTAAAGGTATAATATTATTAACTTGGTCCAACCAAGTAAGAGTTCATTTTTATAGTTGACCGAGACGTCATCACATATAAATATCTTGCATGAAAAATATATCCAATAAATATAATGCATTTAAATAAACACATCGCATGCAAAATAAAAGCCTAGCATGCCCCTATTGGATGATCACAAAGCCTAAAACCTATGCGACCCACTGAGCCCGCAGTGGATCTAGGGTCAGTCTAAGTGTAACCCTACATTATTAAAAGATATTTAAACCCATTAACACATTATGAGCCTTGTAATCTCTCTTTATTTCTTCTTTTCCTTCGTGGGCTCTATCCTTCGGGCCTCTTATCCATGGATCTCCGTGGGCCAACCTATGGCCTCCATCGTCTGGGCTTGCTTTTAACAATTATTAAAAATAAAATAAAGGTCAAACCTCTCCACCTATTCTACTCTCATTACAACTTAAAAAGAAACTCCAATCACAGTTGGGGGGAGTACATTAATAGAGAAAAAATAAGCTTAAACATATTAGGCTAAAAACGAAGAGAAAAAGGAAATAAGAGGCACGCAGACCCCAACCCAAAAAATAAACCACACAGAAGGTCCAATGGGGTTCGTGATCATCCATGTTAATTCAATTAACAAATATTGCACATTTATTCCAAAATAAACATGCACACAAAATATAATGCAAACATGCATTATAATTAATGTCATCCAATATCATAAATTAATTACACATCAAATCTCAGAAATTTATATGTAAAATAATGCAACTCAATAATGGACATAAGTGCAACCTATGCAAAATCAATTCTTATTTGAAAACCCATTCAAATTAATTTTAGTAATTTAATCTTGGGAAATACCAAATCTCAACCAAAAATTAAATTCACCAAAATTAACTGTTTCAGAAAATATGCAGAAAAATCAGAAAAAATCAAAAATTGAAAATTTCTGAAAAAAATAGAAAAATCGGGCAGACGGTCGGCCGGCCCAGCCAGCTAGCAGCAGGCGCGCGTGTTGTGCCTGCCGCGCCCGCTGGCCGAGATCCCTACACGCGCGCGCCTGCTAGACGGCCGACAACATCAGTCGCAGCTAGTTTTTTTTTTTTTTCGATTTTTCTGAACTTTTTTCTGCAATTTCTAAAACAACAAGAAAATTATCAATTTTCAGAAATTTTCAATTTCAATAAAATTTCTTATGCCCAAAATTAAAAGAAAAATTGAACACATAAACCTTAGATCTAGATATGGAATTAAAATCTAAAAATCATGTTTCCAAAGCCTATTAAAAAATATGTAAACATGCTGAAACACGTACTATACGTTAGATTCTAGGCCTATACACCAAACCCGGCTCTGATACCACTTGACGGAAGCGGATCGGCCCGAGAAGCGAGGCGGAAGCGCGAAAAAATTGAAAATCGGTAAAACATGCGATAATTAACGAAATTAATACTCGATCAAGGGGTGTACCCTTGATCTTTCCCGGGCATTCAGTGTATTAACTATAAAAACATAGGCCAAGAAATCACAAGAAAAAACAAGGAGCGAAAACCATAAATGGAATTTTACCATTGTCGTTTTTCTTGTACGGCTATAAGCGTTGTCTCCTCTCCGTTTTTCATTTTCGGATCTGTCCACGACGAGACCTCGATCTTGAGATCCTCCCAAGAATGATACACCACCACTAAAGGATGTGGAGATTTCGTGCTAGCAAAATCTCCACAGAAGAGATGGAGATCAAAACAATCGCTATGAATTAACGTGTTTTGATCTCTCTTTGTTTTTCCTTTGATCTCTAAAACCAAATGAAAAAACTGATATGGAGAACATGGGAGAGAGAGAGAGGCACGAATTTGTGAGGTTTTGAGAGGCTAGTATGTGTTGTGTGTGTGGCTAGGGTTTAATGAAGGTATATATATGACCTTGTCATACACATACTAGGAGTCCTAACATAACATGAAATCAGTAATGAATCAACCTACATTCAATTTACAATTTTAGTTTTCTTATCGAACTTATTAATACCATATGCCATGGTTAACCTAATTCACATAATATTTTTCTATTTATCATAATTAAATTATTCATAGTAGTATGTCATTATAAAATTATTTTTAGTTTCATCGGTAAACAAGTATCGAGTAATACATTAGAGTTTTACAACACTCACTTATTGATATATATATGGTAGTTTTTTTTCGCTTAATTAGAGTTACATTACTTTGTGTACTTGTTAGATGGACATATCTTACAATTTTTTGTTCAAATTCATTTTCATCTATTGCAGTGCAATAGATACACTACTTGTAAACCCATCAAAAATAAGGGGCAAGAACCTTCACTTCATAAGTAAGTTATTTACAATGTAATATTTTAAAAATTTATGTTTACTTCATTAAACTTCTAAGTACCCGTATGGGGAGAATTATTTGTGATGCTTTAAGTATAAGAAAAGATTTTTCAATATTTTCTACTCCCATTTATTTCGACGTTTTTATTTTCCATTACAATAGAATTTCCTATTGCCATATAACAAAGGGAAGATATTTGTTCAATCTATCACTTCACAATTTATTGGTATTAAAGTAATACTTTAGTTTCAAACTTGAGAAAAAATCTCTAATTATAGAAACTGATCAATGTTATTAAAGAGCTTCTGTATGTATTGCCCTGCTAGCTTAATTAACTAATTCAATAAGAAAATCTTAATGTTCCATACATAATATGTATATATATATATATATATATATATATATTTAGTAATAGATATTAAATATATTAAACAAAATAGTTTCTGAATGAAATAATAAGTAATATGAGCTCTTGGAACAAAATGGTTATTGTAAAACGTTCATATTTCAACTTAGACATTATCACAAATGTTATACGTAACCACATGCACCATTATGTATTATCTAGAAAAATTCATGATATTAACAAAAGCTAGAACACGTTAATGATTGATTAACATGCATTTACAATTACTGAACTTACATGAAACAATAAAAAGAAACAACAAGAATAAAAAAAAAAAAAAAGATGAGAATAGTTGAGTGATTTCAGGTTTAAATATGTATAGATATAAATCCAAATTAGCAAGTACTCATACCTTATGCATTTCAAGAATATAGTTGTGGCTTTGTTGATGATGTCGGAAAAGTCCAAAAGAGATCTTCCAAGTGCCTTGAACTATACACCTGTCTCGACTTTTCTTTTTAATTGAATATCAACTGCTTGATTCAGGTTGACCCTGCACCAAAGAAAAAAGCACATTAAACTTAAAAGACTATAAACTAAGCCACAGATTAAGTAAAAAGCCTTAGCATATTTAGATTAAAGAGATAAACAAACTCCAGTAGCCAATCAATCGGAAGTGGCTTTGTATGAAGGAAAGCTTATAAATTTCAATTGAAACTTTTAACAGAAAATTAAAGTAACCAACTAAGTATTAATGAAATAGTGAGACCTATTGCCTTATATTGCAATGTACATACCTTCACCAAATAAATAATTTTCTTATTCACTAATATCACTTCTCACATCTATCTCTGCCAATATAATATAGTCATCAAATGCAAAGTAGTTCTTGATACATTGTTATACATGTTTTTCTATTACAGGATCTCTTTTTATATTAGACTATAGAAAATTAGTGAAATCCTCCCTTTTCTCAAATAGAACTAATCAATTCGAGTAACAACCAAAATATTGTTCTAATATTTAATATAATTAGCAAATATTTGTTAATCCTCATAATTGTCATTGTAAGAGTTAGGTTATATCCCATTTTTGCATTTTTACAATTTATAGTAGTAGATTTAACAAAATATAAGGTTATATCCTCAATTTAAAATTTATAGTAGTAGATTAAAATTCACTGCAATCGTTTGTTGACCTGCAACCGTAATTCATGAATTGCCACCAAAATATTAGGGTAAATTACAACCACCTCCCCTGAGGTTTGACATAATTACAAATTCCCCCTAATGTTTGATAAAATTATGTAATTCTTGTATGGAGGTATAGAAATGTCAACTTTGCCCTTACTATATTTTTTTATTTTTTTTAAAAAAATAAAATCTTATAAAAATATTGAATGGGATGGATGAAAAAATTTTAAAAATTTTAAAAAAAATTATCCCCTTAGTTGATAAAAAAATATTTTTTTAAAAAGATAAATAAAATTATAAATTTTAATTCATAAGGGTATTTTGACTAGTTCACTATAAAAAATGAATAGATTGGGGTAATTGCTAGATGGTTGTTAAAATTAGGGGTTATTTATAATTATTCAAACAACGAAGGGGTATTCGCAATTATGCCAAACCTTAGGGGAGGTAGATGTAATTTACCCAAAATATTAATATGAAGGTTTACTTGTAGGCTGCTAGAAATCATAAAAAATGTTGAAGAACGTTACCTCACAACTAAATACCAAGTGGTATGAATTAAAAGATACCTATCATATGAGGACCGCTAAACCACTTGTCTATGGACTTCTCATTTAGCATTAAGTTAGCGAGACATAAAATGTCTGTTTTAAAAAAAGAGTTTACATGGGTTACAAGTATGTCATTTTTTTATTTGTACCATCATCTCACCAATGTTATATCTATTACAATTGACATAGATGACATCACCTTGATTCAAAAATCAAATTATTGCGTAGCCTTATGCAAAATCTACCTCTATTTGGCATTTCATGGAACCTACCACCATCAATATGGATATATTTGGCAGCCATTTAATTATCTTTGAGTCCCAACAACCAGTTTTGTAGTATCTTTACCACATTATGTGCATGTCGAAATTTAGTTGTTTCAAAATTGCTACTCTCCAATTTGGCCACTTTAGATTTTGTGCACTAACAGCTTCATCACGAACTGCATCATCACCATGCTACTTGGATATAGCATTGGTCTTGATCATAATCACATGTTGCACCACTATTTGCATCTGCAAGTAGTGATTGATGCATTGCCGCCTTTCTTGCCCGATGTCTTTCATTCCAAATCCACATGAAATACTCCAATCTTGATCATGGGTGATTTCTTTATCGACTGTCTTCAATGCTAACTAGACCTTTGTAAGAGTTGAATTTCTCTTCAACTTGTTACAAAAAGATAAAAAAATTAAGTATACTGAGATGTTACTTTATCTCATGTTTGGTTTAAAGTATTACCAGCATGTTTGCGCAAGAAAATTTGAAAGGAAACATTAATCCAAGTTCTATTGTTGGATTATCTAATTTGTATAGAGTAACTTGGATCTATATATTTCAGTAAGCAGTGAACCTTCAACTATATAAACAAAAATTGGAATGGTTGAAAGGTTGAAGAATGTAATTTTAAGTAAGATAATCATCATTGTGAGTGTTTCAAGAACATATACTTCAGATGAAAAAAGTTGGAAAATTGATGTAGAGAATACTAAATAGATAGATGGATATGAGAGCCGAGACCAAAAATACTAAAAGTAATATTTATTTTCCTAAGTATGAAAAACGACATAACAAGAGATTCAATTTTGTGCTAAGTAGGAGAATGTAAGGGAATTAAAGCCTTCCAAATCATTGCATGGAAAACCAATAGTTGTGCCTAAAAGACTTATTACAATATATATATATATATATATATATATATATATATATATATAGGTGATGAAGAGAGAATATATAATAGTTGCAACAGTTAATACCTCGTGGGGCTTCCAAACATGCGAGACAGAGAAACTTCTTGGTCAACAAATCATAGTAAAATAAGAAAAACTATAAGAATTATGGAAGATATCCTAGTTCATTATGTCTTCTCTTCTCCATTAATGTAATTTAGAATATCAAATCGTGAGCCGTGGTAATTAGTACTCTAAGTTAGGTTCACAATCTTTTCCTCCTTTCGTACTTTTATCTTTACCATAAAATATTTCCACCTTTGTGATATTCTATTTTCTCTACGATACCGTCAAATGTTTATATTTTTCCAAAAAGAAAGTTGGCCAAGTAGATATCCAAATTAGACATGTTCTCCCCAAGTTTTAACTATGAATTATTTCACTTATCAAATTTTCAAGTTTCAAGTCAAAGAGATGAAATAATAATTTGTTTTCTTAATCTTATTATCATCATTCAACAATCAATTATATTGAAAATTGATGTATGAAATGTGTTCAACTATATTTTTTTCCTCTATTTTTGTTCATTGTGCATAGAAAATTCATATTTTTGTGTCCCATAAATTAAGAATTAGTATTATTTTAGTTTTATTGGTCACAGGGATCTTACATTATATCTTGTAATTGAGAAACTTCCACTAAACTAATGTTAATTCAATGGTCATGGACTACACACATGGTTGCTAGTTGTTGATCATGACAAGTAAAGGGTCGGGCTAAAGAGGGTCCCGATGTAGGATCTAATTGACCCAATAAAGAAAAGTGGGTTGGTCTAATCCAGACAAGTCCTAGGCTGATTCCGGGTATCAATACTTGGGATAGGCCCAGCCCAATGATCTAGGACCTCCTAACCCTAGGTCGAGTTAGCGGGCCGAAATAATTGGGCGACTTTTTTTTAATCTAAAAAGTTTTTACCTTTATTGTTTTACTTCTATACTACTACAACAATTCATTAATACTCATTGTTATTTTTTTAAAAGGTCATTTTAAATCTTTTTTGGGATTGTCATTGTTTAAGTTTATTATTCGTAGATAGTTAGTTAAATTGTTATTTTAGTTCTTTATGTGGTCTTAACTACTTTTTTTGTAGTTACAATTTTTTGTTTGATTTAATTTATGATATATTTATTTTTAAAAGAAAATCATAAATTATTTATGTTTGTTCAAGAAAATATCTCAATTTCATTAAAAGAAAAAGAAAATAGGAACAATGAAACTTGGTTTGCGTATGCCAGGTCTCAATGGGGCTAATTCATGGGTTGACCTGAGTTTAAAATCAGATTTAATTGGGGCTCATTTAATGGCCCATGTCCACCTCAAAACCGACCATGAATAGAATTTGGGCTAGTCCATGCCAGTCTTGAACAAGGTCGACCGATTATGCACCTTCAGTCATTGAGTTTTGAGGTGAAAAGAATTGAGTGCGAGTAACATTTTAAAGGGAAATTAAAAAGATCAATTAATTTGGAGATAAAAAAAAGGTAGCTAGGGTACTTCTTGAAACAAAATAGAGTATCCAAGAGTGAGACGAAGAGATGTTGATAGCGAGTAGAGCACGTTGAAGCAAATGAAAGAATTCACCAACTTAATGTATTAACCATTAAACACTGTCAAAACTCAACGTAAAATGAAAGGGTCGAATAATTAATTAACCATTCAGCTTCAGATTCCTCAATGGCATTCGTCACCACTATTGTTTTACTTTCTCTTCATCCCGCAGTTTGTGCTTAATTTAAGATATAATTAGTGAGATACAAATTAGTGTTTTCAAATATGAGTTTAGTTACCCCAGCTTCTAGTCATGATAAAAAAGACATATAAATGAATAAGGTAAAAAAAAAGACAAATTTTATTGAACATGATTTCTACAGCCTCAAAAATTGGTGCAATATGAATTACTTTAAAATATTTTTTAAATAATTAAAGTTGAATCTCTTGTTGCAACCTAATTACGGAAAAAAATCTCTTAATATATTAAAATTTCAAATATTTATATCTTAAAATTTTGACAGGAAAGAAAATTAATTAAAGATAAATTAGAGAGACAAAAAAATAATTAAATATATACCTGAGGCTCCATTAAACTTGCCGGCGGAGCACAAGAAATGGGATCCGGCGATAGTACACACTGGAATCTTCATAAGATGGACTTGAATTCCGGTCCGATGAAGTAATCTGGCCAAAAATTTTAGTGTATGATGTTGAAGAATTCTGTTGGCAAATCTTACGAACGAATAAATTTACAGATTGATTCAGAAATAACAGTTAAAGAACAAAAAAGAAAGAATTAAATGCTTGAGAAAAGGAGAATCGAGTTGCATGCATAGAATTCATCTTACATTTATGGAGTTTTCCGCCATTTCTTGGCCACTGAAGTAATTAGATGTAACGTTCCTAGTGCTATCTGCGCGCAGCACTTTATGGACTTGAACAGTGTTCTGCAATGAGTGTGTTGAGTGAAAAAAGGCGTGAGCAAACGTGAAGTGTGAGTGGTTGAGTGAGAGAGTGTGAGTAAAATATTGTGTGTGTGTATGTGTGGGTGTTTCAAACAATAAAGCCTGACAGGGGGTAGCAGAAGCCTCGAAGTTTCATTTTGTCTTTTTCTCATAATACTTTCCTCTTGATTTATTCTTTTTTGGTTTGTCTTTACTTAATACTGTTCTAATAATTATTTTCTATATTAGATTCCTCCAGAAAAGGCAAAAAAAAAAGAGATAATATATATGAAAATTAATTAAGAAAATTCATCAAATTGTACATATTGGCTTATTGTAATCAACCATTTATCTTTCAAAAATTCTTTATATACAACTCTAGTTTTTGAGTAAAATTGAAAAATTTAAATTAATTAATTTTGATAAAAATGAAAATTAATCATGTATACCTTTCTTGGCGGTTCAATCATTTTAGGTTTTTGTCGAAATACTACATAATTTTAACTAAGGATTTATTAATATTTTGTCTCAAAGGCTGGATATTTTGAAAGAAATATATGTAATAGGTGTGTTTGAATTTGAAAAATATAATTGATGGTTGGTATATAAAGATAGGTACAAATTAATGCCACCTACCTGATTCATAATTTCAGTGATTATTACACTTTGAGCATTGGATTTCATTCATGAACTGGGGTCCAGTAATTTAAGTTTGATATTAAATTACAATTATATTAAAGTTATATTGGTAAACTAATTTGTGTAAGAAATATTTACACCAATGTATATGGTTCTTTGCCACCAAACAACATATTAATTTCAAATATTTTGAGAAGAAAAATCAATTGACAACTTTTGAATCCATTAACCCCAATATATATATATATATATATATATAATATATATAATACATAAAAAATCAACAAATATACAAAACAACTACAATATTTTATTGAGAAATAATTTTTATTAGAAGGGGTGGCATTTTAAGGATGAATTTGTAATTAAAAAAATCATGAAATTTTTATTTAAAGGGTTTTATAGAAATGAAATTTAGATAGCATGACACAAGTTTCAATGGTTTTGTCGACGAAAAGCTTCATTCAGAAAATTAGGCGTCGATAATAATTTTTGATGGTCTATCGACAGAAACCAAAAATATCATCAAATATGCATCTTACAAACGAAAACAAAATAACCAAATTCTGCTGACTCTGGAATCGAGTATCCTGTAACCAAATTTGTTTTTTTAGGTATAAAGATGGTCCAAGGTTTATTTCCAGCAAAACTGTGCCGAAATTCATCGTAATATTTTTTACATCTACCATCGGAGAGTTTTAAAATTTTTTTAGTTAAATATAAAAGTAATAAAAATTCATTTTTAAAAATAAAATTACTGGTAATAAATTAAAAAAAATGAAAGTTTCAAATTTAACTTAAAAGAAAAATACAAAAATAAAATAAGTCTTGATAATCGCCTGGAGGTGAGTCACAAACATTCGTCAAAAAGTTACTTTCTAGTACCCCTGCAGTTTACTTTCATCCAACAAATAAATCCTTCTGTTAGTCAAAATTAATAGAATTTGCTAATGTTAACCAAAAAACTTAATAAAAATTTATGTTTACCCTCGATTGACTTATTACTGATTTATTGTAGGTCTAACAAAAAATTTTCGACTAAACTACCTTGTAATGATGAAGATATACCCCTCAGATGCATTAATACGTAAACAAGTATGAGGTTATTTGATCATGAAAAGATTTATCTGACTTGCAATAAATCAGTAATAAGTTAACTGGGGGTAAATATAGATTTTTTTTTTTTATTTTTTTGTTATTATCAGAAATTCGAAGAATTTTGACCAACGAATGTATTTATTTGTTAGGCGCAAACAAACTTCAAAGGGTGTTAGATATAATTTAACAAACATTAGAGGGTCGACGTATAATTACTGTTGGAATGGGTTACTAAAAGCCAATTAGATTGGTTGTTTGTCATTCGAAAAATCTTTATCAAATAATTTTAAATTGTTGAATACATCAAATTGGCCGTGCGTTCCGTTGTGCTTACCATTGATATTAAATAGGATTTCAATGTCATAACAAAATGCCCATAGATCGAAAGTTTAAACCCATAGACTTGGGCTATGCATAGGTTTGGCCCCTATGAAATCAACTCCTGGAGGTCGGTCGAAACGTTCCGAGTCGAGGACCTCGAGATAGGGCATCGAGGGTTCTATAGAAACTTGCACTAAGTGCTTCAGCTGTGTTTCGTAGGCAGGAGATGTAGGTTGTTTATGTAGTTTTAGTTTGTGGGTAGGCAAGGCAGTTGTGTCGTGAGGCATGGTTATCATAAGCCTTATCCAGTGTAGACGGAGTTTGTAGCAAGAACGGTGGATTTCAGGAGTTAATCTGTCCCCTGTCAGTATATGACAAATAGTTATAAGATTGTTTAGACTCTTAAAGTCTTTAGCCAAAGCGATTAATCGATTAGGGATAAATTTTCTAGATCAGATCAGTAGAGTAAACGCTTCTCGATATCAAGCATAGTTGTCTAGTCAAAGATGAGAATCGATGCCCAATTACACGCCCTAGACTAAGGTCGACAGATGGTTGAGAGTCTAAATGTTCACTCCAACATTCACCTAGTCTCTAGTGCCATGGACCGTCGTTAGACATCCATCCATGATAACGGGCTATTTTCGATTATGGGACAATCAGAAATAATTAATTAAATTATATTTAATTAATTATGTTGGTCACACACGTCCAAGTCTAGCTAAGGATGAACCTAAATTGTAACACACATATAATTGTGGTAGTAATGGATTTAATTTAGAATTAATTTTCGAAGAAACAAATTAATTAAATTGAATTACATTAATTTATGAGGACGAGAAAATAAATGATTGGATCATTTATTTGAGATAACCCATTAGATGGATAGCCAAGAATTTATTTGGTTGAATTAATTAAATTTTGGGCGTAGCATTTAAAGTAATTGAACTAATTTAAATACTTGGGCTATTTAATTTATGGGTTGGATTCATTAACTAGATAGTACATGAGCTTGTTTAATTAATGGATTGGATTTATTAATTAATGGAGATGGGTTTAAATTAATTAGTTGGACTAATTAATTTCTTGGCTTGATTAATAAATTGAATTTATTAATTGAATATATTTGGGCTTGTGTATATTTAATTAGATTAAATATTCACATGAGTTTTCTATTGGGTATTTATTTAATTTAATTAAAATAATAAACCTTATAGATTAAGAATTGGGCTTGATTAATTTATTTGACAAACTAAAACAAGCCCAATTCAAATATACTAGAACCATAACAACTTGGCCACATGGTGTTTTTCATGGATGACAGGTTTGCAATTTTTGTGGATAAGGGAGTTATATGCTGTGGAATTGGATTCCCTTAAATCAAACAAAAAATATTTCTCTCATCAAACACACAAGCCCACTAGTAAAAAGATTTTTTTCAAAATCCCATTTGAGATAGATGAGATTTCATAGAAATACTGGGAGGGTTATTGACTGAAGTTCAAGCCCTTAATTTGAACTTAATATTATGATCATATGCTAATATTTCTATTTATTGTGGATGTCTAATATTCCTCTTGATTCTATACTTGAAGCTATTAAATTTGACTGAACAAACTATTCAAATTGGCTGAGAAATCTAAGTGTAGTCCTCGATTTCGAGAATCAAACTTATTTTCTGTATAAGTCTCTACCTCATACTTTGCTGGAAAGGTTCTTGCTGGGAGAGCATATGATATTTGAAAAGTTTATTGAATTCATGAGGACAATCGGAAAGTACGCAATATCATACTAGGCTCGATGAGTAACAAGATCCAAAGCAATACGAGAGGCGCGAAGACGTCTGGTTGATAAGGCACCACATGAAAGAACTTTTTGCCGGACCGGACTGGAAAATTAGATATGCCATGATGAAGGCATTTTTCAACACAAGAATGATTGAGGGATCATCTATACGAGAGCATGGAGTGATGATGCTATCCCTAGTGGAGAAGCTCAAAGACCTCCAGGCTGATTTCCAGAAGGAAGAAATGTATGTTGATGTGATCCTGCAATCACTACCTCCCTCTTTTGATCAATTCATTATCAACTACAGCATGAATAGGCTTGAGAAAACCCTTCCCGAGTTGATTAATATGTAGGTCCAGTACGAGGCAATGATTGACCAACCTGCGCCGTCGGTACTAGTGGGAGAGGCTTCAGCCTCTAAAGCGAAGAGCAACAACATTGGATGCAGGACGAGGAAAAAGGATGATACGTCACCTACTAATGCTAGCACTTTGCGTGTTCCTGTTACACCGCTAGCTAAAAGAAAAGTAGAAGAGGGTTCATCAATAAAGGATTTGAATGATGTGTGCAACTATTGCCGAGAGAAGGGTCCTAACCTCCTCTCCAATGCAGGTAAAAATCTGTAATTGACTACCTAATCACCATTCTACTCTTGGTATTGGATAGCAATAATTCATAAATCTGGGAATGGTTTGCAGGTAATGATGAGGAGTAGAAAAGTTGAAACAAGAAGGTCCTAAGGCTAGTGATAGTAAGGCTAGCCTGGCCAAAATAGTGTTTTCAATTATTGTTGGACAATTTCGAGTACATACTTTGATCAATAAGGTCTTTTATTTGATATTGAATGGGATTTTATGTCTACTAAGTTGAACATTAGCTTTCACTATCTCATAATTGGATTATGCATACTCAAATAAAGAATAAAATGATAATTAAGAATGAAACTTACGGTTCTGGTAGGTCAATCTCTTCTAACTTAGGATGAGATAGAGTGATGGATAGGCGATTTGGATCCATTAGCTTTCAAAATTACCGTTACAAATTCCAGCTACATTTTTTTAAAAAAAATATACTTTTATTTATTTTTATTAAATTTATTAATTAATTATTTTAAATAAGTATATCTCAAAATTTTAATTTCAATAATTAAAATTAAAATTTTAAATTATAATATATTATTTCATTTTTAATATATAATATTTTAAAATTTCTATAAATTAAAATATTAAATATATTAAATTCAAATTGAATATTAGAAGTACAGTTAATAACAAAATATATATTAATTAAAAAATAGTATAAAAATATAAATTTTAAAAAGAAGGCCAAATCTAAACTGGCCTCTCCGTCCTGCTCCTTGTCATTTCCCGACAAAGATTGTGAAGACTCTGTACGTTGCGTCATTCGTAGAGTCCCAGTAGTACTTGAATTGAAAAAAGACATAAAACTTTAATAGTAACTAATCACTATAATTATGTAAATTTCCTAAAATTACATAAAATTTTTTAAAAGATTCCAAAAAACTGCAGCAAATAGTAGAAACTCATGATTACATTGAAATGCATTTTTCACAACAGAACAATTATATTTATTTTCGTTAAAAATAATATACATGTATCCATTTGTTTTCATTATAACTAATATATTATAATTATGTGGTATAATTGTATAATTTAATAGTTTTTTATTTTATTATTACTAAGAATGAATAAAAACAGAAAAATATTAAAGAGTAGTTTATTCACAATTGAAACAGAAAAATGAAAGAAAAACTCTGAAAACTAAAAAAAAGATTTTTAACATAATTTTAACATCATCATCATCAATAATTTCATCAAACACTAATAAACTTCTACATTATCATCAGAAATAATTTCATCAACAACTAACTAAACATCATCATCATCATCATCATCATGGGCAAAAAATAAATTTTTAGGCAAAAAAGAAAAATACTAACATGGAGCAAGAGCTTCACAAGGCCAAAACGGAGGGGGATGCTTCTTCAATCCTTTTACCCCCAACTACTATTATTTTAGCAACGAATGTTATCCAATAATTCATAGAAAAAATATATACATTATAAAAAAAAATTACAGAATTTATTTTTTATAAATGACAAAGCTCATTTTTAAGAAAATTGTACTAACCTCTCAACAGTGGTGGCGAATAAGGGTGGCGCGCGGCAAACAAAATAGAGAGAGAGATGGAGGGAGGTCGAGCAAAAAAGCGGTTGAAGTGTGTATTTATACCAAAATGTTGAAATGGATTTTTTAACAAAAGTCGTTCCACAGGCGGATACAAACTGAAAAAGAAAATATCTTTTTGTCGCAAAAAATTTGGAATGGCTTTTCTTAAGAAATGCGGTTCCAAAGCCAATACAAATTGAAAAATACAACATCCTTTTTTTCCCAAAACGACACCGTTTAGACCTACACCCATCCGAATTAATACATTGTTGTTTTAGAAATACCATACCCCATACAAAAAACCAAAAAATGATACATAACCCATTCCAAATTTTTTCATAATTGTTGTAGAAAATACTGAAATTAAATAAAACATCCATTCTAAACTTGCAAGGGACCGTTGAAAATTTTTCTCTCTCTAACCAAACTCTCTCTCGGCTGGAAGGTGCTCTACTCCATCCTCTGCCCACTGCCCGTCTGCACATCTGCCGGCAACACCACCCTCACTGCACATCTGAGGAAGAACAAGCTCCAACTCCATAACAGAAACTACACCCTCATCTCATAATTGTTGCAGAATTTGGCAATATTGCTCATCATAGGATCTTTGCTACTAGTAACATACTTCCTCTTGAGGGTTGTACAACCTCCAGCCTTAATGATTTCAATTATGAAGACCCTCTTACAGCTGGACTTCTTAACAATGATTGGGATGCTGAACAATGCACTAAACAAATTCAAGATCACACACTCATGGACAATAGTGAGGCCTTCCCATATAATTTTTCAGCTGCTAGATAGGGTTGTGAGTTCATTAGGTGTTAAAGGTCTCCAAGCCAAGAAAAATCTCAAGTATAGAGAAGACTTGTAGGTAACTCCAACTAAAACACAGCACAACAAAAAACATGAAGGAGCCAGGATCAAAACAATCTTTAGAGGTTAAACCAGCTATAAGAAATTTAATACAGACTTGAGCCCAGAAATGGACATTGTGAATATAAAAGAAACCAGTTAAGACAGTGAGAGAGAAGAAGGAACCCCTGCATTCAACAGATTTCAAAAGCTTAAAAGATATGACGCAGAGGGCATGAACTTTGAGATAGGAGATCATAGCATACAACCTTACTGTTCTAGACTCTTCCGCCTCAACACCTAATGATGAAATTGGTAGATTGGAGGAAGAGATTCAAGACCAATTATAAAAGGATGATATAGCTACAGAAGAGCGTCAGAACATGACTCAAATACACCAACAGGAACTCATTCTCTCAAAATCTTGTACAACACACAAGCATAAACAAAATATCTAAATGGAGGGATGTAACCTCTTCAATAAAGCAACCAAAGCTACTAGTAAAGGTAAGAAAGGAAAAGACAGATACTCATCTAAAACTTTCTCTAAAAGGCATACAAAAATAAAAAATACTCTTTGAGATTTTTTCTAAACATAAACCTCATATGTTATTTTTATTGGAACCTTTCGTTCAAATGAATGCTTTTTATTTCATTCGTAGATTTAGTTTTCACTCTATTGTTGTTAACTCTAATAACAAGATATGGTGTTTCTCTAAATTTGGTGTTGAGGTTCAAGTCATGCAGGATAATTCACATTTTGTACATGTTAATGTCACATATGGGATTCTCCTTGAAGACATTTTTTGCTTTTTCGTCTATACAAAATGCTATAGAACTCCTAGAAGAACTATATGGGAAGATCTAAAAGACCTGTCAACTCTTTAATCCTGCTAGTTTGTAGGAAGGGATTTTAATACCATCCTCCACATTGAGAAAAATCTGTGTGGCATCATCAGTGGTTTGGGGCCTATGGAAGACTTTAATGACATGATATTTCAGAGTGGCCTGACTAATGTCAGATTTGAAGGGGAACGTTGCACATGGGCTAATAACAGAGTCTATAGGAGACTTCACACAGAGCTTTATTCTAAAGAATAGACTGATCTTATCAATGTTACTAGAGTCACACATTTGTCTAGAAGATTAACAGATCACCATCCACTTCTGATCACAATTGATAAAACTGAGGATAGATGGTCATCCTCCTTCAGGTTCCAGAATATGTGGGTTTCTCATCACAACTTCCTGATAACTGCTAAATAATCTTGGACTCTTCCAATTCAAGGCTTTGTCATGTATAAAATTCATCAGAAGCTATAGAGAATGAAAGAAAATTAGAGAAATTGGAACAAACAGACTTTCGAAACATTTCTTCCTTATTGATCAAGCCAAGGCTACAGCCAGCGAAGCAGAGAAACAATTTGATAGGAATCCTAGTGAGCAAAATCTGATTGCATTCAACCAAAAAAATGCTTTACTAGTTCATGTACTCAACATGGAATCAAATCTTGAAGCAAAAGAGCAATTCCAAATGGTTAAACTGGGGAAATAAACTCAAACTATTGTCACTCCTGTGTCAGCCCTCCGTAATCACATTCAATTACCCTTACAAACTCATATTTATCTTGATAAGATAATCTCATCTTTCATCAATATTTATATTTATATAAACCTCAAATTGATAAATAACTACATCAAATTTTTGGTATAACATTGTTGTATCTATGTAGCTATAGCTCCCGACTTAAGATGGCACTGGTGACCTACCTATACGGCTGACAACTAACTCATGATCTATCTCTTCAAAAAAGCATGGCAAATTTTAAGAGTTTCCAACTTAGTAAGTATCAGCTAATTGGCTTATACATATACATTCACATATAGACCCATATCACATAAATTCAATTTCATTCCACTACCAAAATCAATCAATATTTGTTATTTGATCACAAGATACCAATCAGTATTTGTTACACACTTTCATGAAATAACGAAGTAATAATAATGTCAATAATCAAGCGAAACCAATACCATGATAAAATACCATTCATATCATGATTCATACATCATTAAAGTTAATTCCCATAAATATTAATTATTTCGTTAGGGCTCCGGTTAGCCTAATTGAATCATATTCAATGATTTTGCCGACTCTCATCATCTCAATCAATATCATACAATCATTATATAGAGTACCCATCGTATGTGATATCCGCACACTGACCAAGTGTGTAGCAATCGCAATATGGGATATCACCCCGAACCTAGCACCCCCACACCACCCTAGTGTGTAGCTATCAGCACAGGATATTTCCCGCTAGCTGGATTACCCCTGATACCCTTCGTGCCATGGTATCTAGCTATATATTTATTTTTTTTCTAGTGTCACATATCGCATCATCATGACAGCACATAGCTTGTCATCAATCACATCACATCATCGTAAACTATTGAATATGCCCCAGGTTTGGTAAGCCATCTCTTCATCTTAACTTATCATTTTCACATTCACAATTTTATAACTTAACTCCAGTCAATCATAGAATAGAAACGTGTCATGATCATTCCCATCGGCTCCATCTTTAATCTTTATTCAATGATCAAATCAACGTATATGACAATTGTTCACCATATATATTCCACTCAACCATAGACAAAATAACAACCATTTCACAAGATAACCATATAATCTAGTTAAGCACATGATAGTTTCTGGTCACGTTCACAGATAGAAAACTAGATACATATATATAGATCCAATTAACTATACTTGCCTCAAATCTCAAAACAACTCTATTACCACAAAGAGCTGCTCAAGCCCATATTTTGTTGTCACGTTCTATTATAAAATACACGTATAACCAATATAATGAGAGTATCATAAATGCTACATAAGATATTAAATAATATTCATATGTTTCCCCCAATCTTTTAATATTTCATAATGATATGTGTTTATAGCAATATTCATTGAAATTGTGCAATATGATTTTGTGAGACGATTATATGGACATTAACATTTCAGTGTTCAAGAATTATGCAAGTATTTTATTATTTTGGAGAAAATTTGTGACAATGATGGTAATTAATGTAATATCCCCAATTTTCTCTTGATTGATTAAGTAGGCCCTGTAAATAATGTTAATAATGCCCCAAATATTAGTGCATCCCATTCAAGGCTAATTTTATTTTGTTTTATTCATATTGCATTGCATGCATCTCGCATTTAATTGGACATATAGTTATTTTATTCATGATCAATAAATAGTATATTGTGACTTTTACTTATTGGGAGATGATTACAAGTTGAGTCGCAAAATTTTCAATTTCACTAGGTATAGAGAAATAATAAATAATTTACTTGAATTTAAAATAAATATAGAAATCAGTACTAATTTTGCACAAAATCTAGAGGTCTTAGATTAATTCAACATTATATTTAAGTCAATTAATGGTGACAATGGATAATTGCCTAATGTAGTCGTGACTTGGTTGCTGACATTTAATGATGGATCAAGAATTTTTTGTTTTTGTTAATTAAGCTGCAAACTCGAAAATATGATCGGAGAGTTGCTAAGCTCTATTATTAAATATGAGCCTACTCATCCTTAAGTGGCTATTGAGTTGCCTTATAAACATCTATTTTTGTGTTCAACTAAAGAAATTGGCAAACTTGGGGTTAATCTTCTAGAGTTGAAACAAAAAGTTGATGCATTTGTTGCTCATGTTGAACCAACTAAAGTGTTGTTGGATGAAACAAATAGCAACATGAGAAATGCGAACTTGATCCGCAAAGTGATAATCATATCACTTTTGTGTTGGCAATTAACACTAACTATTGTCAAAGTGCTATGAGAAAAACTGGTAACCTCGCTCGTAATTGAATTAAGAGGAAGTCTGACTAAGTTTGACCACGAAATTTTTCTTACTTTTTCTCCATGTTTTTAGTTCTTCAACTGGATTAAAGCTAAGAACAAGAAAATTCGTATACACTAATCAATAGTGTAGTAAGGTTTTGCTCCTTTCTTGATCTAGCATCTACCTAGCAGTAGATCTAGATTTGATTGCATAAGTGTGGTGTGGACAAATTAGAGGGATTCTAATTTGGATCCTAAGTTGAACAGAAGAAAAACGCAAAGGGAACTAACGCTTGTTGCCGTTCTTCATAAGAAAACAAAAAATGTAATGTTTCGATTTATATTTCTTGTACCTTTTTATTTTCTCCTTTAGCTACATTCCCATGCATCTTTTGTTTGTTGTTATTATACATTTGAGAAAGACCGAACGCCTGGAAATTCAAAGGGAATACCCCTTTGCAACCGTTTTAAAATTTTTTTCATATATAATAAAGTTATACCGTTTCTGGGCCACACCGTTTCTTTCATATATAATAAAGTTATATATTATATATACCCGTGTAAGTACCATGTGGTATTCTAATTGTTGAAATATGTGACCAAAAAATCAATTGAATTGGCCGTTTTAAGAAGAAAAAAAATCATATTACTGCCTTAAAAATTACAATGATTATAAGGATTTATATGAATAAGTTCATTTTGGTTTATGATAATTTAAAATGATGATTGATTTAAAAATTCAATCAATGAGATCACTTAGTTTGAGGCATAATTTGATCTAAAGTTAAAGTAATTAAAAAAATTATGTAATTGATCCAATGAAATTGTTTAATTGAATTAATTTAAGTTAATTAAACTTTTCATTGATGTAACCAAAAATAAAATTAGTTATTCATTTGATTGATATCAAATATTTGTTTTATTGATTTGTATGAGCCTAATCGAATTTTTCATTGGTCAACCATATCAAAAGCTTGTGAAAGGAAAAAGATGTTCGAATTCAAAATTTTCCCTTTAATGGTAAATGTTAACAAAATAATAGAAAAATAATAAATAGAGAATCGACTGGCTATAAATCAATTATTGGGTTGTTTAAAGCGCAGGCAAAGATCTCCAGCTCTTCATCATCCATTTTATTTGGACTTTGATTGCCCGTATCTGATGAAATTCCTATTAAGATAAGAGCATATGACAAAGATAAGAGTTAAAATTCAACCAAACCAAAATAAATTATGTTGGTATAAAATGAATATGATATAAATTAGAACATTCTACATACCTTCTATTCCCTTTTTGATCTCATGAACAACATTGACATTTCTTGTATTACTTCCACTTTCATCCCCAACCTGAATGTTGTGGAAGTTTCAATATGCGTCATGAAGAAATGACATCATAGTTCATTCATTTTCGATAATCTTCTATAGTTGAAAATTTAGAAAGAAAACATATCCACATAAATTTTGGTAAAAAATAAAATGGATTTATGGATTTTGAATTTACCTATTCCAGCAGTAGATCATTCCTCCTACAGCTATAGAGTATAAAAGTTGCAACCTCCTGTAGAGAGGGGAAGTTTTGAGAGACTCTATCATGAATATTGCATGAAAATTTTGATTGAAGAATGTTAGTTATGTTACATTAGTAGAATAGATGAGTTTATTTTATAAATTATAATATCACATTTTGAGACTTCGGTACTTGAATTAGTAAATAGCATATGGATTTCTAATCTTCATAGTTATTTAGACAAAAAATCACACCAACTCAAAATATAAGATATGGTTACTTAGCTTATACTTTTTCTTATCCTTTTTTTTTTATTTAGTTCTCTTAAAACAAAAGAAATTTGTGGAATTATTGTGTTAAAAAAAGTTCGATCATTATAAGTGCAAATTCTGTATCGTAACTTAAGTCTTGAGACAATATCAACATACGTTTCAAGCCACAAAACATGAATTCAGTAATGAATCAAAGATACATTCAATTTACAATTTTATTTTCCTTATCGAACTTAGTAATACCATATACCATGGTTAACCTAATTCACATAATATTTTTCTATTTATCATAATTAAGTTATTCATAGTAGTATGTCCTTATAAAATCATTTTAGTTTCATCAGTAAATGAGTATCGAGTAATACATTAGAGTTTTACAACACTACTTACTGATGTATATATGGTAGTTTTTATTAGCTTAATTAGAGTTACATTGCTTTGTGTACTTGTTAGATGGTCATATCTTACAATTTTTTGTTTAAATTCATTTTCATCTATTGCAGTGCAATAGATACACTACTTCTAAACCCATCAAAAACAAGGGGTAAGAACCTTCACTTCATAGTTAAGTTATTTACAATGTAATATTTTTAAAATTTATGTTTACTTCATTGAACTTCTAAGTACCCACATGGGAGAATTATTTGTGATGCTTTATGTATAAGAAAAGTTTTTTCAACATTTTCAACTCCCATTTATTTCCACCTTTTTATTTTTCATTACAATACAATTACCTATTACCATATAACAAAGGGAAGATATTTGTTCAATCTATAAGTTCACAATCTATTGGTATTGAAGTAATACTTTAGTACAAACTTGAAACAAAATCTCTCTATAATAGATACTGATCAAATTTATTAAAGAGCTTCTGCATGTATTGCCTTTCTAGCTTAATTAACTAATTCCATAAGAAAATCTTAAAGTTCCTTACATAAAATATATATATATATATATATATATTAGTAATAGATATTAATATATTAAACAAAATAGTTTTTGAATGATATAATAAGTAATATGAGCTCTTGGAACAAAATTGTTATTGTAAAAAGTTCAGTATTTCAACTTAGACATTATCACAAATATTATAGGTAACCAGATGCACCATTATGTATTATCTGGCAAAATACATGATACTAAACAAAGCTAGAACACGTTAATGATTGATTAACTTGCATCTACAATTATTGAACTTGCATGAAACTATAAAAAGAACAACAAGAATAAAAAAAAAAAAAAATGAGAACACTTGAGTGATTTAAGGTTTAAATGTGTATAGATATAAATTCAAATTAGCAAGTGCACATACCTTATGCATTTCAAGAATATAGTTGCGGCCTTGTTGATGATGTCGGAAAAGTCCAAAAAAGACCTTCCAAGTGCCTTAAACTATACATCTGTCTCGACTTCTCTTTTTAATTGAATATCTACTGCTTGATTCAGGTTGATCCTGCACCAAAAAAAACAAGCACATTAAACTAAAAAGAGTATAAACTAAGCTACAGATCAAGTAAAAAGCCTAAGCATATTAGATTAAAAAGATAAACAAACTCCAATAGCCAATCAATCAGAAGTGGCTTTGTATGAAGGAAAGCTCATAAGTTTCAACTGAAAATTTTAACAGAAAATTAAAGTAACCATCTAAGTATTAATGAAATAGAGAGACCTATTGCCTTCACCAAATAAATAATTTCCTTATTCAATAATATCACTTCTCGCATTTGTCTCTACTAATATAATATAGTCATCAAATGCAAAGTAATTCTTGATGCATTATTATATATGTTTTTCTATTACAGGAGCTCTTTTTATATTAGAATACAGAAAATTAGTGAAAAACTCCATTTTCTCAAGTAGAACTAATCAGTTCAAGGAACAACCAAAATATTGCTCTAGTATTTAATGTAATTAGCAAATTATTTTAATCCTCATAATTGTCATTGTAAGAGTTAGGTTATATCCTATTTTTTTATTTTTACAATTTATAGTAGTAGATTAAACAAAATAGAATAAGTTGTTAGCACTCAATCTTTTGATGACCACCCTATTCTAAAGGATTAATTTCAATAACTAAACTTCTACAAGTGATCTCTATGGATAAAGTCCATCCAAACCTAACAAGGAAACATATGCTTCTTATGGTGAATTTCTTCATGTAGTGATCATAACAATCCTATAACAAAAATAACTTCATTGTTGTATAATTTAGTGTACTTATGTACCGTTCAAAACATTCAATGAAAAATTATTTTGGAAACAAGATCGCTAATAATGTGCAAAATAACAAGAATTATCATTTAGTTCAACTATAGTTACATATCCAACTATGAGCATCGCTTACACAAAAACAAAATAAGCATGTAGGATAAAATATATGTGCGTGTGAAAATTAAGTAAGATAAGTATAAATACAAAATAAAAGGTACAAAAATAAGTAGAAAATATGATGTCTTAATATTGAGTATTTATAGGATAACAATGGTTTAAGCTGAAAAGAGAGCATGTGTTCTATGATACTCCATCTCACATTGATTATGAATTAAAAAGATAAGCAACATATAAGCATTGAAGAAATAACTCAAGTGCATCCATTGGATATCACTTTTCGATTTGCTGTCATAATCAAATGCCAAGATGCACTCGGTGGGTTTGAGGTAATTGTAGTGTCAAACGTGCTTGTGGGCCAACGACATTACCAATGGTATCAAAGTGGGGAGCCACCTCTTTAACATGCCGGACAAAATGATACATGTATGAAAAATAAATTAATTTTGTTGTGAATGATGAAAACACTATTTTAGCCTCATGAAGTTTACATTTCTAAAGCCAAAAAATATATTGTATGTAACTTATTTTCATTCTGAGAGTCATTTCCTTAATCTCAATGGTAATTGGAATCTAAATCACCAAGAGAAGAATCAATACAGAGGAAAAAAATTTTATGTTTCTTGATATCTCTTAGAATGCGCTTGCAAATTGGTGATACTATTGGAAGATTTCTGAAGATTTTTATGAGTAAAGATTCTAAAGACTATTATTTTATTATAATGAGATCGATCAACACAAGGTAATAGTAACGAGCTTTATTTATTGAGAAATGATTGAACACTCAACATTATTTATTCCTGCCTAGGCCACTTCTATCCAGACAAGGGATTAAGCAAGACCCTTACCTATTTATTGATGATAGAAAAAAAAATATCTTTACCGTCGGAGAGTTGAAAACTTTTGAGTGGATAAAGTTTTGAGCAGCTTCGATATCTCACTACCCAAAAATATGTAATTTATCTTTACCTTGCGTGCTCCCAACTTTGGGAGTTCTATTAAGATGCACCATAGCAAGAAGTTGATCTGGGAAGTGAACCCACATGTCAGCAATATATAAATTACCTATACTTTGTTGTCTTTTAAATACACTTAGCAACAACGATAACTGGTGATGTACCCTCAAGATGATCGTTTAAGATGAAAAACAATGACTGAGGTACTTGGCTTGTTTTATGTTGTCATAGCAAACCAGAGAACAAACAACAATACAAGGCTATGTATATGTTCCTTAGTCAAGGACACCATTATCGACTTCCATTAATAATCTATCATTATTGCCAAATCCGCTACTAGAAGTTACAACTGAAAAAAAAAACTAGCAAAGAATTCCCACACCTACGCACCTTGAAACTCTGAAAGAACACATGTGCAATGGTTCTTCTATTGGAATAACACTAGCATTTAAACTCCTTTGCAATCGTTTGTTGACCTGCAACCGTAATTCATGAATTGCCACAAAAAATATTAATATTGAAGGTTTAATTATGGGCTACTAGAAACCATAAAACATGTTGAAGAACCGTTACCTTACAAAGTAAATACCAAATGGTATTAATTAAAAATGCCTATCATATGAGGGCCGCTAAACCACTTGTTTATGGACTTCTCATTTACCATTAAGTTAGAGAGACATAAAATGTCTGTTTTAAAAAAAGAGTTGACATGGTTACAAGTATGTCATTTTTGTATTTGTATCATTATCTAACCAATGTTATAACTATTACAATTAAGATGGATGACATCACCTTGGTTAAAAAACCACAGTATTGCGTAGCCCTATGCAAAATCTACCTCTATTTGGTATTTCATGAAACCTACCACCATCAATATGAATATATTTGCCAGTCATTTAATCGTCTTTGCTTCCCAACAACCACTTTTTTAGAATCTTTACCACATTATGTGCGTGTTGAAATTTAGTTGTTTCAACATTGCTACTCTCCAATTTGGCCACTTTAGATTTTGTGCATTAACACCTTCATCACGAACTACATCATCACCATGCTACTTGGATATAGCATTGGTCTTGACACATAATGACATGTTGCACCGCCATTTGCACCTGGTGTTGATTGATACATACTCCAATCTTGATCATGGGTAATTTCTTTATTGACAATCTTCAATGCTAACTAGACCTTTGTAAGAGTTTGAATTTCTCTTCAACTTGTTACAAAGAGATAAAAAAATTACTGAGATGCTACTTTATCTCATGTTTTTGGTGTAAAGTATTACTAGCTTGTTTGCGTAAGCAAATTTGAAAGGAAACATTGATCCAAATTCTATGGTTGGATAATTTATTTGTTTATTTATTATTCTTTTCCTCCTTTCGTACTCTTATCTTTACCATAAAATATTTCCATGTTTATGATATTCTATTTTCTCCACAATACCCTCAAATGTTAATATTTTCCCAAAAAGAAAGTTGGCCAAGTACATATCCAAATTATACATGTTCTCCCCAAGTTTTAAATATGAATTATTTCACTAATCAGATTTTCAGGTTTCAAGTCAAAGAGGTGAAATAATCATTTGGTTTCTTAATCTTATAATCATCATTCAACAATCAATTATATTGAAAATTGATGTATGAAATATGTTCAACTATATTTTTTTCCTCTATCGTTCATTGTGCATAGAAAATTATATTTTTGCGTCCCATAAATTAAGAATTAGTATTATTTTAGTTTTATTGGTCATAGGGATCTCACATTATATCTGGTAATTGAGAAACTTGCACTAAACTAATGTTAATTCAATGGTCATGGACTACACACATGGTTGCTAGTTGTTGATCATGACGCCTATTGGTTAAATTGTTATTTTTGTTGTTTATTGGTCTTTTTTTTTGTAGTTATTATTTTTATTTGATTTAATTTATGATATATTTATTTTTAAAAGAAAATCACAAATTATTTATGTTTGTTCGAGAAAATATCTCAATTTCAGTAAAAGAAAAAGAAAACAGGAACAATGAAACTTGGTTTGAGCCTATGCCAGGTCCCAATAGGGCTATTTCATGGGCTTGACCTGAGTTTAAAATCGAATTAATTGGGGCTCATTTAATGGCCCATGACCACCTCAAAACCGACCATGAATAGAATTGTGCAGGTCCTTAGCATGGCTTTTCGGGCTAATCCATGCCAGTCTTGGACAAGGTCGACAAATTATGCACCTTGAGTCGTTGAGTTTTTAGGTGAAAAGATTTTAGTGTGAGCAGCATTTTAAAGGGAATTAAAAAGATCAATTAATTTGAAGATAAAATAAAAAGTAGCTAGGGTACTTCTTGAAACAAAATAGAGAACCCAAGAGTGAGATAAAAGAGATGTTGATAGCAAGTAAAGCATGCTGAAGTAGATGAAAGAATTCATCAACTTAATTTATTAATCATTAAACACTGTCAAAACTCAATGAAAAATGAACGGGTCAAATAATTAATTAACCATTACGCTTCAGATTCCTCAATGATCTTAGTCACCGCTATAGTTGTACTTTTTCTTCATCCCGCAGTTTGTGCTTAATTTAAGGTAAAATTTAGTGGGATACAAGTTAGTGTTTTCAAATATGAATTTAGTTACCCCAGCTTCTGGTCACGATAAAAAACTTATAAAAGAATAAGGGAAGAAAAAAGACAAGGTTTATTGAGCATGATTTCTACAGCCTAAAAAATTGGTGCAGTATGAATTACTTTAAAACATTTATCAAATAGTTAAAGTTGAATCTCTTGTTGAAACCTACTTATGGAAAAAAATTTCTCTTAATATATTAAAAATTTAAATATTTATTCCTTAAAAGTTTGATAGGAAAGGAAATTAATTAAAAATAAATTAAAGAGACAAAAAATAATTAAATATATACCTAAGGCTGCATTAAACGTGCCGGCGGAGCACAAGAGATGGGATCTCGCGATAGTACATCACCAGAATCTTCATAAGATGAACTTGAATTCCGTTCAGATGAAATAATCTGGTCAAAATCTTTAGTGTATGTTCTTGAAGAATTTTGTTGGCAAATCATACAATGAGGAATGAATTTATAGATCGATTCAGAAATAAGAATTAAAGAACGAAAAAGAAAGAATTAAATGCTTCAGAAAAGGAGAATGGAGTTGCATGCATAGAATTCATCTTACATTTATGGAGTTTCCTACCATTTCTTGGCCACTGAAGGAATTAGATGTGACGTTCCTAGGGCTCTCTGCTCGCAGTACTTTATGTACTTGAACAGTGTTCTGCAGTGAGTGTGTTGAGTGAGAAAAGGCGTGAGCAAACGTGAAGTGTGAGTGGTTGAGTGAGAGAGTGTGAGTGGTTGAGTGAGAGAGTGTGAGTAAAATTTTGTGTGTATGTGTGAATGTTTCAAATAATAAAGCTCGACAGGGGATAGTAGAAGCCTTGGAAGTTCCATTCTGTCTTTTTGTCATAATATTTTCCTCTTAATTTCTTCTTTTATGGTTTGTCTTTACTTAATACTATTCTAACAATTAGACAATAAGCATTTTCAAAAAGAAATATATATATATATATATATATATATATATATATATATTCCAGTTGTCTACGAATACAATACAATAAATAATTTTCTACACCAAATTCCTCCAGAAAAGGCAAAAAAAATGAGATGATATTTATGAAAAGTAATTTAAGAAAATTCATCAGTTTGTACATATTGGCTTATTGTAATGAACCATTTATCTTTCCAAAATTCTTTATATACAAATCTAGTTTTTGAGTAAAATTGAAAACTTAAATTAGTGATGAAGTTAAAATTGATCCTCAAAAATGAAAAATTATAATCATGTATACCTTTCTTGGCAGTTCAATCATTTTAGGTTTTTGTCGAAATACTACAATATTTTAAACTAAGGATTTATTGAGATTTGGTCTCAAAGGCTGGATATTTTGAAAGAATATATATGTGATAGGTGTGTTTGAATTTGAAAAATGTAATTAATGGTTTGGTAAATAAAGATAGTTATAAATTAATGTCACTTACCTGATTCATAATTTTAGTGATTATTACACTTTGAGCATTGGATTTGATTCATGAACTGGAGTCCAGTAATTTAAGTTTGAAATTAAATTACAATTACATTAAAGTTATATTGATAAACTAATGAGTGTAAAAAATATTTACACCAATGTATTTGGTTCTTTGCCAGCACACAACATTATTTTTTCAAATATTGTGAGAAGAAAAATTAATTGCCAACTTTTGAATCCATTAATCCAATATATAATATATATATATATATATGTATAATAGATACTTAAAAAAAGCTAAAAGAATATAACAAAGATTCAATAACTACAATATTTTTATTGGAACACAAAAGAAAAAAATGGAGTAATACATTTTTAGTCCCCTATGCTTATTAGAAGGGTTGGCATTTTAAAGGGACTGAATTTGTAATTTAAAAAATCCATTCAATGATATCTTTATTTCAAAAGACTCCATTATTAACTTTTACTTTATTGAACAAAGTTACTTTTTAATTTTTTACATTATGAGTTCAAATATTTATTGATATTCAATTGTAGAATTGATTAGTTATTTCTAAAAATACATTCATTTGTTGTAAAACTCTTTTACAAAATTTAATTTTTCAACTTTATAAAATTTCAATCTTTTTGTTTGCTCCATCCACTTCAGATTAACTGTTTATATAACTTTTTTTCAAAAATAAAAAAAATTGGAAGCAATTACTACAAAAAGATTTTATAGCGATGATATTTTAGATGGCATGACACAAGTTTCAATGGTTTTGCCGACGGAAAAGATTCATTCAAAAAAATAGGCGTCGCAAATAATTTTCGATGGTCTATCGACAGAAACCAAAAAAACATTGGGATATGCATCCCACAAGCGAATAAATAAAATTACCAAATTGTCCTGACTCTGGAATCGAGTATTTTTCAACGAAATTTGTTTTCTTTAGGTATAAAGATGTTCCAAGGGTTTTATTTCCAGCAAAACCGTGCCGAAATTCATCGTAATATTTTTTACATCTACCATCGGAGAGTTTTTAAATCTTTTTAGTTAAATATAAAAGTAATAAAAATTAATTTTTAAAAATAAAATCTAGTACCCCTGCGGTTTACTTTCATCCAACAAATAAATCCTTCCATTAGTCAAAAGTGACAGAATTTGCTAATGTTAACCAAAAAACTTAATGAAAATTGATATATACCCTCGATTGACTTATTACTGATTTAGTGCAGGTCTAACAAATTTTTTTGACTAAACTACCCTTATAATGATGAAGATATACCCCTCACATGCATTAACACGCAAAGAAGTATGAGGGTGATTTGATCATGAAAAGATTTATCTGACCTGCAATAAATCAGTAATAAGTAAACTGGGGTAAATATAGAAATTTTGTTATTTTTTTGTTAATATCAGCAAATTTGATGAATTATGACCGGCGAAGGGACTTACTTGTTAGACGCAAACAACCTCAAGGGTGCTAGATATAGTTTAACAAACTTCAGAGGGTTGACGTATAATTACTGTTGGAATGGTTGACTAAAAGCCAATTAAATTGGTTCTTTGTCATTCGTCAATCTTTATCAAATAATATTAAATTATCGAATATTGTAAGAATTCATCAAGTTGGCCGTGTGTTTAATTGTGCTTACCATTGATATTGAATGGAATTTCAATGCAACAACGAGATGCCCATAGATCGAAAGGTTAAACCCATTGAGTTGACCTAAGCATAGATTTGGCCCCTATGAAATCAACTCCTGAGGGTCGGTCCGGAACGTTCGAAGTCGAGAACCTTGAGATAGGGCATCTAGGGTTCTATAGAGACTTGCACTAAGTACTGCAGGTGTGTTTCATCGGCAGGAGATATGGGTCGTCTGTGCAGTTTTAGTGGGTGGGTAGGCAAAGCAGTCGACTAACTGAACTGACTTACAAGAATTGTCATATGGAAGCCTGTTAAGGCTTGGTCAGTATGATTGGTATTTCCAGTCTCGATAGTACGAGATTAGTCCTCGGACTTAAGAAATCATGGCAGTCGCGTGCATACGAAGATTTTATCTTGGATATGGCGAGCGGTGGTTGTGTCTTGAGACATGGTTATCATAAGCCTTATCCAGTCCAGATGGAGTTTGTAGCACGGATGGTGGATTTCAGGAGATAATCTGTCCCCTGTCAGTATATGACAAAGAGTTCTCCATGTGCTTTAAGATTGTTTAGACTCTAAAAGACTTTAGCCAAAGCGATTAATCGATCAGGGATAAGTTTTCTAGATCAGATCAGTAGAATAAACGCTTCTCGATTATCAAGCATAGTTGTCTTAGTTGTCTTGTCAAATATGAGAATCAATGCCAAATTACATGCCCTAGACTAAGGTCGGCCAATGGTTGATAGCAGTATTACACTCGTGGATTTAAGAGTCTAAATGTTCACTCCAATATTCACGTATTCTCTTTTAGTGCCATGGACCGATGTTAGACATCCATCCATGATAACGGGCTATTTTCGGTTATTGGACAATCGAAAATAATAATTAAATTATATTTAATTAATTATGTTGGTCGCACACGTTCAAGTCTAGCTAAGGGTGAACCTAAAAGTTCACACACAAATCATTGTGGAAGTAATAGAATTAATTTGGAATTAATTTTTGAAGAAATGAATTAATTAAATAGAATTAAATTAATTTATAAAGAAGAGAAAATAAATGATTCGATCATTTATTTGAGATAATCCGTTAGACGACTAGCCAAGAATTTAGTTGGTTGAATTAATTAAATTTTGGGCTTAGCATTTTAAATTAATTGAATTAATTTAAATACTTGAGCTAATTAATTTATGAATTGAATTCATTAACTAATTAGTACATGGGCTTGTTTACTTAATGAATTGAATGTATTAATTAATGGAGATGGGTTTAAATTAATTAGTTGGACTAATTAATTTCTTGAGCTTGATTAATAAATTGAATTTGTTAATTGAGTATATTTGGGTTTGTGTATATTTAATTAGATTAAATATTCACATGAGTTTTCTATTGGGTATTTTATTTAATTAAAATAATATATCTTATGGATTAAAAATTGGACTTTATTAATTTATTGGACAAATTAAAATAAGCCCAATTCAAATATGCTAGAACCCCTAACTACTCGGCCACATGGTCTTTTTCATGGATGATAGGTTTGCAATTTTTGTGGATAAGGGAGTTGGTTGTTGTTTTGATGTGGAATTGGATTCCCTTAAATCAAACAAAAAATATTTCTCTCTCATCAAACACACAATGCACACGATTGAATAGAACGTGAGATTGTGAAATCTCAAAACCTCTCTCTCTTCCCTTGCTTTCCTAGCCCACGGATTTTCATGAAGAAACATATTTTGTTGGATTGGGGCCTGTGTACCTCTTATTTTTTTTATCTCCTCATTATTAGCATAATATGTATATAAGGTTTGATTTCTCCCGATAAATGTATTCCCCCAACTTTTCATTGGATTTCTTTTTAAGTTGCAATGAGAGAAGAATAGGTGAAGAGGATTTATTTTTATTTTGTAATAATTGTAAAAAGTAAGCCCAGACGATGGAAGCCCATGGAGGAGGGCATGGGTTAGCCCAAGGAGATTCATGGAGAACAGGCCGGATGGATGGAACCCATGAAGGATATGAAGCAAATAAAGAAAGATTACAAGGCCATAAAATGTAAATGGGTTAAAAAGTTCGTAATAGCGTAGGCCTAACCTTAGACTGACCAGAGATGCATTGCGGACTTAGTAGGTCACATAGGTATTTGGGCTTGTGATCATCCAACAGGAGTGTGTCAGGTTTTTATTTTGCATGCAATGCATTTCATTTAATGCATTTAATATATTGTATATATTTCTAATGAAAAATATTAATTGTGGTGCGGTCTTGGACAAATATCAAAATAAATAACTCTCACTTGGTTGGGAAAACTTAAAATATTAGACCCTAAAAATAGAAATAAACAAAGGCTTGTTATTCCATGCATTCCATCCACAGTAATGTAGTATGAAAGCTAATTTCAGCTATACGTGGTCTCAGGAGTTGTGGAACATTTAGACTGAAATAAAGCTGCACTATTATTGTGAACGAAGTGAATATACACCTATTTCCCTATCTCATGAGTCGTGCGGGCGATAGTTTGCACTATGATTTGGTTGATGGGTTAGGACGCCAAGTAATGTAATGCCTTCCATCCACAATAATATAGTGAGGAAGCTGATTTCACCCATACGTGGTCTCATGAACCGTGGCACATTTGGACTAAAATGAAGCTGCACTATTATTGTGAACGAAGAGACTATGCTTCTATTTCCTTGTCTCATGAGTCGTGGGGGGCGAAAATTTGCGCTATGATTTTGTTGATGGGTTAGGTCTAACACCAAGTAACGTGATTCGCTTAGATTTCTTGAATTCACGTGAAAATAGTGAGGCAAAATATCTAGGAGATCTCGTAGGTGGAGAATTGTATTAGATACCTTCGATTAGTCTATTTCCATGTGAACCATAAAAGTGGAGAATGGAGAATTTCGCTTGTGGACCTCAAGCTCACTAGAAAAAAGATTTTTTTAAAAACCCCATTTCAGAGAGATAGGATATCATAGAAATAGTGGGAGGGTTATTGGCTGAAGTCCAAGTCCTTAACTTAAACCTAATATTATGATCATCTGCTAATTTGTCTATTTATTGTGGATGTCTAAGATTCCTCTTGATTTTAGACTTGAAGCTAATAAATTTGATTGAACAAACAATTCAAATTAGCTGAGAAATCTAAGTGTAGTCCTCGATTTCGAGAACCAGACTTGTTCTGGTTAAGTCTCTACCTCAGACTTTGCTGGAAGGGTTCTTGCCAAGAGAACATATGATTTTTGAAAAGTTTACTCAATATCATGAGAACAATCGAATAGTACGCAGTATCATACTAGGCTCCATGAGTAACGAGATACAAAAGTAGAATAAGAGGTACGAAGACGTCTGGTTGATAAGGCACCGTAGGAAAGAACTTTATGCTGTACCGGACTGGAAAATTAGATATGCCATGAGGAAGGCCTTCTTCAGCGCAAGAAATGATTGAGGGATCATCCGTACGAGAGCATGGAGTGATGATTCTATCCCTAATGGAGAAGCTCAAAGACATCCCGGCTGATTTCGGGAAGGAAGAAACGTATGTTGATGTGATCCTACAATGACTACCTCCCTCTTTTGATCAATTCATTATCAACTATAGCATGAATGGGCTTGAAAAATGCTTTCATGAGTTGATAAATATGTTGGTCCACTACGAGGCAATGATTGACAAATCAGCGCTGTCGGTACTAGTTGGAGATGCTTCAACCTCTAAAGCGAAGGGCAACATTGCTGGACGCAAGAAGAGGAAAAAGGATGAGACGTCTTCTACTACTGCTAGCACTTTGAGTGTTCTTGTTACACCGCTAGGCGGGGGTAAAGGAAAGTAGAAGATGGTTCGTCAGTCAAGAATTTTGAATGACGTTTGCATCTATTGCCGAGAGAAGGGTTATTGGAAGAGGGAGTGTCATAATCTCCTCTCCGATGAAGGTAAAAATCTTTAATTGACTACCTAATCACCATTGTACTCTCGGTATTAGATAGCAATAATTCATAAATCTGGAATGGTTTGCAGGTGATGATGATGAGTAAAAAAGCTTAAACATGAAGGTCCTAAGGCTATTTGTCGATAGCAGGGCTATTGTTAAAAAGACTAGGGTTTAATTAGGCTTAATGGTGATCATGTTAGGATAGTGTTCTGTAACCTAGCATGATCAAAATAGTGTTTTCAATTATTGTTGGACAATTTCGATTACATATTTTGATCAATAAAGTCTTGTATTTGATATTAAATGGGATTCATGTCTACTAAGTTGAACATCAACTTTTACTATCTCATAATTGCATTATGCATACTCAATTAAAAATAAAATGATAATTAAGAATGAAACTTGCAGTCCTGGTAGGTCAATCTCTTCTAATTGAGGATGAGAAAGAGTGGCAGATTCAAATATTACTAGAAATAGGAGATTTGGATCTATTAGCTTTCAAAATAACAGTTAAAAAATCCAGCTACATTTTTTTGTAAAAAAATATACTTTTATTTTATTTTTAAAATTTATTAATTAATTATTTTAAATAAGTTTATCTCAAAATTTTAATTTCAACAATTAAAATTAAAATTTTAAATTATAACAGATTATTTCATTTTTATATAATAATTTTTAAAATTTCGATAAATTAAAATATTAAATATATTAAATTGAAATTGAATATTAGAAGTACAATTAATAACATAATATATATCAATTCAAAAATAGTATGAAAATAAAATTTTTAGAAAGAAGGCCAAATCTAAACCGGCCTCCTCGTCCTGCTCCTTGTCATTTCCCAACAAAGATTGTGAAGACTCTGAACATCCCCTCATTCGTACAATCCCAGTAGTAATTGAGTTGAAAAAATACATAAAAATTTAGTAGTAAGTAATCACTATAATTATGTAAAAATTTCCTAAAAATTACATAAAATTTCAAAAAAAATCCAGAAAACTGAAGAAATAATACAAAACTCATGATTATATTGAAATGCATTTTTCACAATAGAACAATTACATTTGTTTTCATTATAATTAATATATTATAATTATGTGGTATAACTATATTTTTAATAGTTTTTTTATTTTATTATTACAAAGAATTAATAAAAATAGAAAAAGTATTGAAAAATAGTTAATTCACAAATGAAACAAAAAATGAAAGAAAAACTCTGAAAACTAAAAAAAGATTTTTAACATAATTTTAACATCATCATCATCAATAATTTCATCAAACACTTATAAACAACAACATTATCATCATAAAAAATTTTGTCAACAACTAACCAAACATCATCATCATCATCATCATGGCCAAAAAATAACACTAACATGGAGCTAGAGCTTCACAAGGCCAAAACGGAGGGGGATGCTTCTTCCATCCTCTTTATGCCCAACAAATATTATTTAACAACGAACGTTATCCAATAATTCATAAAATATATATATATATATATATATATATATATTATAAACAAAAAATTACAGAATTTATTTTTTTATAAATGACAAAACTCATTTTTTAAAAAAATGTACTAACCTCTCAATAGGGGTGGCGAATAAGGGTGGTGCGCGGCGAACAAAATATAGAGACAGAGAGAGATGGAGGGAGGTCGAGCAGAAAATCTGCTCAGTGTGTATTTATACCAAAATGTTGAAATGAATTTTCTTAAGAAAAGTCGTTCCAAAGGCCGATACAAACTGAAAAAGAAAATATCTTTTTATAATTTGGAATGGCTTTTCTTAAGAAATGCGGTTCCAAAGCCGATACGAATTGGAAAATACAACATCCTTTTTCCCAAAACGACACCGTTTAGACCTACACCCATCCGAATTAATACGATGTTGTTTTAGAAATACCATACCCCTTACAAAAACCAAAAAACAATACATAATCCGTTCCAAATTAATTCATAATTGTTGTAGAAAATACTGAAATTAAATAAAATATCCATTCTAAACTTGCAAGGGACCGTTGAAAAAATTTCTCTCTCTAACCAAACTCTCTCTCGGCTGGAAAGGCGCCCTACTCTATCATCTACCCACTGCCACCATGGTCTACACATCTGCCGGCAACACCACCCTCACGACCAGCTTCCCCTCCCTAAGGCGACTCCTTTCACCAATTGAATTTCATTTTCTCCTCTTCTTACGCCTTCTTTCCTTTTTCATTTCACATGCCCTTTTCCACTTTTCGTTGCATCCTTCCGTAACTGCTGACTACTCTTCGAGCTGGAGCTCTCCATTCTTCCAGACCTACTCCCCCAACATCTCCCCCTTACTTAATTTCCCTTTTTGTTTCACCTCTCCTTTGCCCACTCATTTTGTTCAGCTCAACACTTCTCTGCATTGCCCCTAACAAAAAATTCTGGAACCTGAGGCCCTCCCACCTCTTTCTTTCCTTCTCTTTCATTACATGAACCTTACCCATGGATGATATCACTGAATCTCCAGAACCTAACCTAGCTCTACCTCAGCCACCCTGTAACCTAGCTACGCCGCCAACTAAGAAGTCTTATGCAAATCCTTTATGAAAACCTCTGTTGCGGCGAACCCCTATTTTCTGTGTGGGTAAAATAGAATTACCTTCTTACCTCTTTGGAAAAAAATTAATTGTTTGGGCTTGCTAATTTGATTGTTAAGCCACTTAGACTAGATGAACGTACAACAGATTTTGTCTAGGCCAAGTATGGCCAGAGCGTGTGGAACTTGACTTGACTGCCCCAACGATTCCACCATATATTTGGAAGCTAATGATCACACATTAAGATCTCCAGTTGTTTATGAAAACTGCCTTCTTTTGCTTCTTCCACAGACATTTGGTACACAAACAAACAACGTGCTTCGCTGAAATTTAAGGTGATCAATCAAAGACTTCGCCAGTGTCTAAAGCAACTGAGACTTTTCCCACAATGTGAGAAAACACTAACATTCTTATTAGCTTATACAAATTCAAGATTCCACACTCACGAATAATAGTGAGGCCTTCCCATATAATTTTTCAACTGCTAGAAATAGTTGTGAGTTCTCATGAGGTGTTAAAGGTCTCCAAGCCAAGAAAAATCTCAAGTACAAAGAAGACTTGTTGGGAACTCCAACTAAAACACAACACAACAAAAACATGAAGGAACCAGGATCAAAACAATCTTTGTAGGTGAATCCAGCTACCAGAAATTTAATACAGACTTCACCTCATAAATGGACATTGTAAATATACAAGCAACCATTTGAAACAGTGAGGGATAAGAAGGTACCCCTGCATTCAAAAGATTTTAGAGCTTGAAAGATATGACACAAAGGGCCTGAACTTTGAGATAGGAGATCATAACATACAACCTTAATGTTCTAGACTCTTACACCTCAACACCTAATGATGAAATTGATAGGCTCCAGGAAGAGATTCAAGACCAATTATAAAAGGATGTTATAATTACAGAAGAGCCTCAGAACATGACTCAAATACACTAATAGGAACTCATTCTCTCAGAATCTGCTACAACATACAAGCATAAGAAAAGTTGAAAAGTGGAGGGATGTAACCTCTTCAATAAAGCAGCTAAAGCTACTGGTAAAGGTAAGAAAGGAAAAGATAGATACTCATCTAAAACTTTCCATACAAGGCATACAAAATCATCTTCCTTCTCTTCTCTATAGTTTTGATGTTTAAGATCATTATTTGGGACGTTAGAGGAATAGGTAAAATCCTATTTGGAAGGGAGTTTAATACCATACTCCACATTAAGAAAAATTTTGCTAGCATCATTAGTAGTTTGGGGCCTATGGAAGACTTCAATGACATGATATTTCAGAGTGGTTTGACTGACGATTTGGAAGGGAACATTTCACATGGACTAATAACAGAGTTGATAGGAGACTTGACATAAAGCTTTATTCTAAAGAATGGACTGATCTTTTCAATGTTACTAGAGTCACACATTTGTCCAGAAGATTTACAGATCACCATCCCCTTCTCATCACAACTAATAAAACTAAGCATAGTCATCCTCCTTGAAGTTCTAGAATATGTGGGTTTCTCATCACAACTTCATGATATTTGCTAAATAATCTTGAATTTCCAATTCAAGGCTCTGGCATGTATAAAATTCAACAGAAGCTATAGAGAATGAAAGAAAACTAGAGAAATTGGAACAAATAGACTTTTGAAACATTTTCTTCCTTATTGATCAAGCCAGTGAGAAGAAGAAAATAATTGGATAGGAATCACAGTGAGCAACATCTAATTGCACTCAACCAAAAGATGCTTTACTAGTCATGTACTCAACAAGGAATCAAAATTCTTGAAGCAAAAGAGCAATTGCAAATGGTTAAGCTGGGGAAATAAGCACAAACTCATATTTATCCCGATAAGGTAATCTCATCTTTCATCAATATTTATATTAATATAAACCTAAAATGGATAAATTACTACCACAAATTTTTGATATAACATTATTGTATGTATGTAGCTAAAGCTCCCGACTTAAGATGGCACTACTGACCCACTTATACGGCTGACAACTGACTTATGATCTATCTCCTGAAAAAAATATGGCAAAAAACATATTCAATGATTTTGCCGACTCTAATCATCTCAATCAACACCATACAATCATCAACACAGAGTACCCATTGTATGTGATATCCCCACACTGGCCATGTGTATAGCAATCGCAGCACGGGACATCACACTAAACCTAGCACCCCCACACCACCCCACCGTGCAGCTATCAGCAGAGGATATTTCCCGCTAGCTAGAGTAACCCCGATACCCTTCACGCCATGGTACCTAGCTATATATTCATGTTTTCTCATATCATATGTCGCATCATCATGACAGCACATAGCTTGTCATCAATCACACCACATCATCGTAAACTATTGAATATACCCCAAGTTAGGTAAGCTATTCTTTATCTTAATTTATCATCTGTACATTCACAACTTCATAATTGAACTCCAGTGAATCATCGAATAGAAACATGTCATGATCACTCCCAAACTCCATCTTTCATCTTTATTGAATGATCAAATCAACGTATATGACAATCATTCACCATATATATTCCACTCAACCATAGACAAAATAACAACAATTTCACATGACAACTATATAATCTAGTTAAACACATGACAATTTCTAGTCACGTTCAAAGATAGAAAAGTAGATACATATATATAGATCCAATTAACTGTACTTGCATCAAATCTCAAAACAACTCCATTAACAAAAAGAGTTGCTCAACCCCATATTTTGTCGTCATGTTCTATAATAAAATATTACACGTATAATCAATACAATGAGTGTATCACAAATGCTACATAAGATATTAAATAATATTCATATGTTTCCCCCAATCTTTTTAATATTTCATAACGATATGTGTTTATTGCAATATTCATTGAAGTTGTGCAATATGATTTTGTAATATGATTATATGGACATTAACATTTGAGTGCTCAAGAGTTATGCGAGTATGTTATTATTTTGGAGAAAATGTTTGATGGTAATTAATGTGACATCCCTAATTTTCTCTAGATTGATGTAGTAGGCCTTGTAAATAATGTAAATAATGCCCCAAGTATTAGTGTATCCCATTCAAGGCTAAATTTATTTTGTTTTATTCATATTGCATTGCATGCATGTGGCATTTAATTGGACAAATAATTATTTTATTCATGATGAGTAAATAGTATATGGGGACTTTTACTTATCGGGTGATGATTACTAGTTGAGTCGCGAAATTTTCGATTTCATTAGGTATAGGAAATTAATAAATAATTTACTTGAATTTAAAATAAATATAAAAATCAGTACTAATTTTTGCACAAAATCTAGAGATCTTAGACTAATTCAACATTCTATTTAAGTTAGTTAATGATGAGGATGGATAATTGCCCAATATTGTTGCGACTTGGATGCTGGCGATTAATGATGGATCAAGAAAAAATTGCGTTTTTGTTAATTAAGCTGCAAACTAGAAAATATGATTGGAGAGTTGATAAGCTCTATTATTAAATATGAGCCTACCCATCCTTAAGTTGCTATTCAGTTGACTTATAAACATCTATTTTTGTGTGTCAACTAAAGAAATTGGCAAACTTGGGTTACTCTTTTAGAGTTAAAACAAAAAGTTGATGCACTTGTTGCTCATATTGAACCAACTAAAGCGTTGTTCGATTAAACAAATAGCAACATGATAAATGCGAACTTGATCGCAAAGTGATAATCATATCACTTTTGTGTAAGCAACTGACACTAACAATTGTCAAATTGCTATGAGAAAAACTGGTAACCTCGCTCGTAAAAATTAAGATGAAGTTTGACTAAGTAAATAATCTCTTATTTACTTTTCTAGAGTCTCCAAACACTTCTTAGATGCATGATAGATGTGGTAAGACCGAGCACATAATTGAATATTGAGCAAAATGACTATGATCAATGCTGTGCGATTTTTTACTTACATACATTTATATTTCGTCTATGATTTCATATGTGATGGCATATGAGGTTTTGAGAATGACCATGTTAGTTATAACAAACCACATGTGTAACATCCTCGAATTTTATACATAATTGAAGGATTAATGGGTAAGTATTAAAAAAATCTAAATTTATGATTAAATAATATAAAGATAAAAATTTGAAAATATTAGAATTTTAAGGGGGTTGAATTAGTGGTGAATTACACAAATCTATAATTTTAGAAATCAAATTCTAATCTTGTGAACATTATCAAAAATTGAAAATGACAAAAGAGTCAAGACTATAATTCCGGTATATTATTTGGCACCACCACAAGATATATATATATAAACTATATATATACACACACACTATCCACTACAAAAAAACTGCTTTCTAGCGACGGAATTTCCGATGAATTTTCCGACAAAATTTTGTCGCTAATAAGGATAAATTTCAGACGATTTCGGACCAACGCAAGACCGTCTGAAAAAGGCACTTCGGAAAAGATTTCCGATGATATTTCCGACAAAATGAATATCCGTCAGAATATTTGTGATGGTTTTACGACGTTTCGTTATTGTCATCGGAAAATTCGTCCAAATGACTAAAAATTAGTATTTTATTTGGGAAGGATTTTGCGACGAATTTTGGGACAATAAATACAAAATTCCGACGAATTTCTTTCTAGAAATTTTTTTTATTGTCGTCGAAAAGTTTGTCGGTAAATTACTCAGACAAATTGTTACTTATATTTTGTCGTCGGAAATATTTTCGAAAATCGTCCCAAATTATTTAAAAATTGCAATGAATTTGGAACGGAATTCAAGACCAAATATATCATAGTTTCTGTCCCAAAATTGCTCTGACGTACTTTGCGATACTTGTCGTCGCAAAATCGTCCAAATATATATTATATTTTATATAATTTTTTTAATATTTTATAAAAAATAAATTTTTGGGAATCATATTTTTTTCCAATAAAAGTATACTTAATTAAAAAAATAAATAGTGTCGTTTTACAAAGCTAATAATTAAAAATTAAAACAAATTCTAATCTAATGTTTCTGGCTCGTTTGAAAGCTCAGGGTCAGCAACATCCTTGGCTGCCGGCTGTGTTACTCCCCATGAGAGACACGCTCCTCGAGTAGCTTCTGATAAGTTTCCTGAAAATAATTAAATAAAATTTATTAATCAATAAATAATAAAATATATTAATAAATAACTAACAAAAATTTATTATAAACTAAAATAGGTTTGTAAAAATGATACCATTCAAAGTATTATAAAGATGTGGGATTTTTTGTCAAAGCAACACACCTGAGCATAAAACTCGCAGCCTACAAGAAAACTAAAGTATGTATCAACTTCGACTACAATAAGCATAAAACATCCCAAATTCACACATAGTCCGAGTTTCATTAATCATTTGTCTACTGAAATTATAAACAAAGGAATACACATTTGAAAGCAATCCACCAACTTTAGGCTTTGGCCAAGTCGCAAAATTGAAAAGGAGCCTACACATACATTGAACCATTTGCATCTCATATATGATGATGCCCCAACACCCAAAAATCAAGTAAGTATGTACACATCTATCTTTACAGAGACACATATATATTAATGTTAATTCGTCCAACTTATATACACCCAACCTACAACAATCTAATTATATGACATAGATAGATATTACTTTTGCTAACACAAAAAGATTGAGGAGTTGTTTGGTAGAGAATATGGATAGATCTCAAGAAAAAAGAATTAATGCATATATATTAATTACACCAAAAGCAAAAAGCATTACTCAAGTAACTCAACATGTATGTATCTTTTGATCCCTTAGAATCTTGGCAAGAAAAATTAAACATCAAATCCCTACGTCTAAAGCCAAGGAAAAAGAAAGGAGCACAAACACAAAAAGAGAAACATGCATACATGTGAAGTTACCTTAAATTAATTACTTGATTGTTTTAAGTTAAAAGTTAATCAAGTTAAATTAGTTTACTTGAAGGTTTTAAATTGAGACTTAACTTAAATTAATTTAGTTGAAGGTTTTAAATTGAGTGTCTACTATGTTAAATTAGTTTATTTGAAAGATATAAATTGAGATTCTTTACCAAATTAATTAATTTACTTGAATGTTTTAATTAAAGAGTTAACCGAGCTAAACTAATTACTTGAATGTTTAAGCCACTTGAATGTTTTAAGCTAAAAGTTAACATGAATCATAATCTACAATCATGAACAACAACACTCATCCAACCTCACCAATACTATCATTATGCCCATCCACCTCAATATATCAAACATATATATATATATATATATATATATATATATATATATATATATACTAAAATGCAACAAATACAAAAAATTAATACACCAAGTAACTTAATATTAACAAATCAATGTACCAACAAATCAATACACCAAATAACTCAATATACCAACAAATCAATACACCAAATAACTTAATACACCAAATCAATATACCAAACAACTCATAATATATAAAAATTTGTAAAAATAAAATAAATACCTGGTGGATGGTGGCGTGGAAAATAAAAATATGTAATCCCCTAAACCTAAAATCCATAATAACATTTTAAAATTTGTAAAAATAAACAAAAAATTGTAAAAAAAACTATAATATAAATATATTCCCTAATCAACAGCGGCGGCACTGAGACGGTGGCGGCGGCTAAGACGAAGAAGAGAGGAAAAACAAAAAAAAAAAAGAGAAGAGAAAAAATAAAATGAAAAACATACCATAAATGCGGCGGGGCGGTGCGGTGCGGTGGCGGACGCGGTGGCGGAAGCGGCGGCTGGGGGACGTTGTGGCGGACGCGTGGGGGGTGTGGGAGAGGGAAATGGAGGAGGGAGAAATGTAGAGAGAAGAAAAGAAGAGGTGAAGGAAATGGAAGAAAAAGTGAGAAGAGAGGGTAAGGACTGGTCAAACAAGTGGAAAGGGAGGGAAGAGACAAAAGAAATGATGAGAAGGAAAAGATAGAGGGAAAAGATGGAGGGAAAATGAATATGTGGTGTTTATTTTTTAATAAAAATAAAAAAAATATTCATCTTTTTTTTCAATCATTATTATTATTATTAATATTTTAATTATTTATAAAATCGTTTTATCATTTTAAATTAAAAATTTTACTATAATTTTTTTAAAAAGATAATTTATCTCATTATTTACATGTTTGACTTATTTTCGACGCAACTTATGAATCCGCTCCAATTTCTTTCCAACACAGTCAGAAAATATTTTTTTAATTTATTTCAAAAAATTAATAAAAATAAAACAATTTTGTTTAGGACCCCTAATAATTCAATATTAATTAATAAATTATTATTTACAACGCAATTGAATAAAATATAAAAAATAATATTTGTTTTTTCATGTTTACTAAACAAGAATATGAAAATTAAATATTACAACTTATAAGTATGTTGTTATAATCAATCATCATTACACTACATAATTTAATCGAACCATCCGATTTGAAATCCAACCGTTAGATATGATCATCTAGATCCCATATTGTTTTTCTTTAAATTTTACATAAATCCGGCTCGCCGATGTAGATATATCGTATCTAAAAGATTATATTACTTTTCTAGAATGAATACGGAGGATTTTTTTCCGACTGAGTTTCTGACTGATTTTCAACGCAATTTGTGAATTCATTCCAATTTCGTTCCAAAACAGTCGGAAAATATTTTTTAATTCATTTCAAAAATTTTTAACAAAAATCAAAATAATTATGTTTAGGACCCCTAATAATTCATCATTAAATAATAAATTATTATTACAACGCAATTGAATATAATATAAAAAATATTATTTTTTTTTTCATGTTTACAAACAAGAATATGAAAATTGAATGTTACAACTTATAAGTATGTTGTTATAATCAACCGTCGTTACACTACATAATTCAATCGAACCATCTGATTTGCAATCCAACCGTTAGATACGATCCTCTAGATTCCATATTGCTTTTCTTTAAGTTTCACATAAATCCGGCCTGCCGATGTAGATATATCGCATCTAAAAAATTAAATTACTTTTCTAGAATGAATACGGAGGATTTTTTCCGACTGAGTTTCTGACTGATTTCCGATGCAACTTGTGAATCGATTCCAATTTCGTTTCTAAATAGTCAGAAAATGTTTTTTTAATTTATTTCAAAAATTAAAAAAATTCAAAATAATATTAATTAGCACCCATAATTAATTGTTCATCACTGAGGAATAAATTGTTATTACAACACAATTGAATAGAATATAAAAAATAATATTTTTGTTTTATGATTACGCAAACAATAATATGAAAATTGAATGTTACAACTTATAGGTATGCTCTTATAATCAACTATCGTTACACTATATAATTCAATCGAACCATTCGATTTTTAGATAGAATTAAAAAATATATAATTATTGTAATATAGCCGTTAGATGATTTCCAACGACTTTTGGAATGCATTTTGCGATGATCAAATTTAGTCGTGAGAGATAGAAGTTGGAATTTCCGACCATCATAATTCGTCGGAATAAGCGTCCCAAATATAATATTTAGGGACCAAAATTGCGACGACAAGTCGTCGAAAATTCTTTTTAGAGTCTTATCGTCGCAAAAAAAATCAAACTATGACAAACTCCGTCAGAACTCTCCGACGGTTTATGCGCCGTCGGAAAAAATGGTCGCAAACATAATATATATTTTTCCGACTAAATTTGCGACGATTAGCGACAGAAGTACTTTCAGTTCCTAATTTCCGACGGAATTTTCGAGGACGTGTAATATTGTCCGATGGATTGTGCAATATTTTCATCTATGGAAGGATTCTGTCAGAAAAAAATAATATACGTTACAAAACCTTCGGAACTTGGGAGGGATTTTCCGAGCAATACGAACCGTCAGAAATTTCCGTCCCAATAAAATTTTTTTTTGTAGTGATCATGAAAATAGTATCACATCCATATCTGCATATAAATCAAGTATATATATATATAATATTTATATTAAAAGGGCACATCCTCATTTTCTTTCCGAAAGTTGAGAGTAGTGTTGTTACTTTTGTTCTTCAGCTTCTACCCCTTTTGTTTAACAGGTAAGCAATTTATATTCAAAATTATTAATTAATTTGAATATTATATTATTGATTAGTGCATTTATTAAATATAAATTATATTATTCAATTTTATATTTAACGGAATAATTTTATGTATTTGATCACTTATAATTAGTGATCGGTTAAATATTCTATTTTGATTAAGGATGTCGTATCCAATTTATTAAATTTAGTTATTGTTATACTTTATTTATTCAACTGACTTGTATTTACCAATTAGGAACATAATTATAAATAAAGGTATGTAAT
>JACGWL010000817.1:0-27185 GCA_034509725.1 Sesamum angolense
AATGTGTGTGAAATATTGTGAGAGAATGTGTGTATATATGAAAGAAGAGTTTGTGTGTGAGAGAGATGTGCAAAAGTATGTGTATATAAAAAAGAGAAATAGTGGTTTTATGGTTTTTTTTAGCTTAGTTTATGGGTTGGACCCATATTTAACCCATTTTCAACCCATATACAACCCATACTTAACCCATATCCAACCCATACAAAATATAATTTTATTTAATTTCAACCCATATCAACCCATTTTAAAAATTGATCAACCCAACCCAACCCAAAACTAGTTGGGTTGGGTTGAACCCATGGGTTTCAACCCATGTTGACACCTCTATAAGTGAATAATGGCATGAACATTTAGGCTCCGATTTTCATACTGGTACTGTCCAACTATCAACTTTCTCCCAACCTTAGTCTAGGGCATGAAATTTGGAATCGGTTCCCATCATTTACTAGGCATCTATGCTTCGTACTCGAGATGCGTATACTGTACCGAGCATCATAGGAAATCCCTTCCCGCTCGATCAATCCCTATGGTCATAGACTTCAAGAGTATAAACTACTTTTGAGCGCATAGGAGATCTCATTATCATAATACTAACAGCGAACAGATTTTTCTTGCAATCCACTTGCTATATACTCCGACAGTACTAGATAAGGTTTATGACGGTCATGCCTCACGACATAGCCACCGCTCGCTATATCCAAGATACAATCCACGTATGCATGTGACTGCCATGATTCCTCAAGTCCGAGGACTAATCCCGTACTATCGGAATTGGAAATTTCAGTCATACCGACCAAGCCTAAAGATGATTCCATATAACAATTACCACAAGTCAGTTCAGTCAGTCGACTACCTTACCAACTAACACACTAAAATTGCATAGACGACCTATGTCTTCTAGCAACGAAACACAACTGCACTAATTAGAGGAAATCTCTGTAGTACTCAATGCCCTATCACGAGATCATTTACATAGAACGTTTCAGACCGACCATCAGGAGTTGGTTTAACGACTGCCAATCCTATGCGCAGCCCAACTCCATAGGTTTAATCTTTCGGTCTGTGGTCATTTCGTTGTGATATTGAAATCTCCTTCAATATCAGTGGTAAGCACAACAAAACACATTGCCATCTTGATGAATTCTTACAATATTCATCAATCTAATATCATTTGATAAAGATTGGTCAATGACAAACGGTCAATCCAATTAGCTTTTGTCACCCATTCCAACATTGGCGAATGGCGAATGATAAAGTGAGTAAATTTTCGGAATGTTTGTATCAAATTTGGTGATGCCCATTAATTCATAATAGTAATAACAACTAAATTTATTTTGCTTCTTTGTACTATATTGGTTGTATTAACTCCCACCCCCCACCCCCCACATTAAGAATTTCATATATAACATTATTGAATCCTATTTCTTATTAATATGAATAACTAATTTATTATTATGATTTCATTCGAACATTTAAATCACAATTAATTTAGGATAAATAATATAATTGGCCTCTCGCATTTATATTCAAATTACTTTAATTCTTTAAGTTCATTTCTTGATTTTTGTGTCTCTAAATTTTAGTTTTTTGTCTCAATTTCTCTTTTGACTATTTTTTGACAAAAATGTACTCAGATTTTGAGTTTTGGATGGTAAAATAGTTAATATAATTTATTTTTCTCACTTTAGTCTCATAAATTGTGATTTTTTTAAATTGAGAGTTCTCAAAGTGGGAAAAGCTAATTTTGACTGAAATAATAACTTTATTCTCTTATTTAGAGTTTTACTTTAGTTCCATTTTTTTATTTATATACAAAAAAAGAGTAATTCCACTCTCAACCTAACTCATTTGTACTCCAGCATTGCTTTATACTCCAACTACACCCAATTACACTCGGACTACACCCAAGCATAATTTTTGCTCGCATCAACTTGAATTTGGGTAGATGGATTGACTATAATTCAATCCAATTTGGGGAAAAAAATAGAAACATTATTCTTAGATTCCACTTTGGTACATATGACTCGTATAATTGATGGGCAGTGACCCAAGCCAAATCCTATCTAAATTTTCTAATGGGTATAGGCTTGGGTCTAATGATATGCATGCGGCGAAAGTCTAGGTTATTTTTTAATGGGCTTAAGTAAGGCAAGACCTTACTCATTGACAACCCTAGTGTTATTAATGTGGTATATTGTTTGGAAATTATCACATTTATTATTATGGATAATATTATCATTTCATTTTCTAGTTGATGATAAGTAAGTTTTTATTTTCTTTTGTCGGGTGCGGAGATGAGTTGGAATTCTAGAAAAAGACCGGAGAAAAATGTATAATACATTTTTTCCTTGAACATTTTAGTTGATGCATATTTATTAATAAAATAGGAAAATGTATAGATCGATTTTAAAATGAATATTTGCTTCCTTAAGCTTTTGTTTAAAATTAATTTAGTCCCTCAAGTTTATTTCTTGACTTTACCATCCCTATACTTTAATTTTTTTTCTTTGACCATTTTCGGGGGAAAATGTGATCGGAGTTTAACTTTTTCGAGGTAAAATGGTCAACTTAAGTTTGATTTTATCACTTTAGTCCCTTGATTTATTAAATTATCAAATTAGTCATTTTTTAGAAGGAAAACCATTTTTCATATTTTTATGTAGTTTGATGTAATTATCTTGTATGAAAAATAAAAATTTTGAACTCTTATGAACATAACATTAACATATTGCTTAATTTGAAATAAAATAGTCTTTTTTTTTCATTTTTAGAAGTGAAAAAAAATATTAACATTATATTTAAATTGTTTGAATGGGAGACCAAAAGCCAATTGGATTGGTTGTTTTTCATTCGACAATATTTATCAAATGATATTAGATTAATGAAATGGTAAGAATTCATCAAGATGACATCTTGTTTTGTTGTGCTTACCACTGATATTGAACGGGGTTTCAATGTCACAACGAAATGCCCACAGACTGAAAGGTCCCGTGAAGTTGGGTTGTGCATAGGTTTGACAGCTATGAAACAAATTCCTGAGGTTCGGTCTAAAATGTTCCAAGTTGAGGACCTCAAGACTGGGCATTGAGGGTCCTATAGAAACTTGCACTAAGTACTGCAGCCGTGTTTCGTCAGCAAGAGACGTAGGTCGTCTATGCAGTTTTTGTAGGTTAGTTTGAAAGATAGTAAACTAACTAAAGTGACTCACGAGAATCGTCATATGAAAGCCTCTTAAGCCTTGGTCGGTATGTTAGGATTCCCAGTTATGATAGTACGAGAATTCTTTAATCTGAGGAATCATGGCAGTCACGTGCATATGAAGACTATATCTTGGATATGACGAGCGGTGGTTGTGTCGTGAGGCGTGGTCATCATAAGCCTTATGTAGTGTAGTAGGAGTATGAAACGAGGACGGAGGATTTCAAAAGAGGATATGCCCCCTGTCAACATATGACAGGGAGTTCTCCTATGCGCTCTGAGATGGTTTAGACTCTAAAAGTCTTTGGCCAAAAACAATTGATCGATCAGGGATAGGGTTCCTAATCATATCAGTAGAGTAAACACATCTCAAGTATTAAGCATAGTTGTCTAGTCAAGGTTGAGAACCGACACCCAATTCCATGCCCTAGACTAAGGCCAGGAGACGGTTGACAGTAGGACCGTACTTGTGTGGATTCGGAGCCTAAATGTTCACGTCAACATTCACCTAGTTTCTAGTGCCATAGACTGTTGCTAGACGACCACCAATGGTAACGGGCGATTTTTAATTATGGGATAATTAGAAATAATTAATTAAATTAGATTTAATTAATTATGTTGGTCACACAGGCCCAAGTCTAGCTGAAGGTCAACCTAAAGAGTCACACCCTACCACTATAACGGGATGGAATTAATTTGGAATTAATTATAGAAGGGGTGGATTAATTTAATGGATTAAATTAATCTTTTGAGAGAATGAATGATTGGATCATTTATTTAGACCAATCTATTGGACGAATGACTTGAAATTTAATTAATTGGATTAATTGGAATTTTAATTTCGCCATGAAATTAATTAGATTAATTTTATTGAGCTTGGTCCGATTTATAATAAAATGCTTGGATCCTTTAATTCAATTAAAGGACATATTAATATTGGGCTGATAAATTAAACTAGGTTGATTTGAAGTCCATAAGACGTGGGCTTGATTTAATTTTAACTAGTCAAGCCCGATAAATTAAAATGCAAGCCCAAGGCCTTGGTTAGACCATGGCTAGGCTAAGGAGGAGCCAAGACTCCTTCTTGGGTGTGGTGTGCACGAAATGGTGCCTTGGAGTGCACCAAAATCAACCATGATGGTGCCTTCGAGGGGTTAGATGGTTGTTGGAGTCTTGCTAAGTTAAGACTCCATGGTATATTGTGACTAGATTACATATAAAACCTAAAAAACCTTCATAGCTGATTAGGAGCTGCTACGCACACATGAGCACGCAATTCTCTCCATTTTTCTCCCCAAAAATTCTCTCAACATCTTAGAGATCGAAAGAGGAACAAAGGATCCAACGTTAATCAATAACGTTGTTGATTCTTTGCACTTTTATGGAGGTTTTGCTAGCATGAAATCTCCACATCCATTAATGGTGGAGTGTTAGTCTTTGGAAGATCTCAAGATTGAGATCTCATCGTGGATGGTTCTAGAAACGAAAACGGAGAGGAGACAACGCTCGTAGCCATACGAGAAAACGATGAAAGGTAAATTCTATTTACGGTTTTTCGCTCTTATTTTTCTCATATAAATTTTTGGCCTATGCATTTACTTTAATACACAGAACACCCGGAAAAGATCAAAGGTTTCTATAATTATCGCATGGTTTTATCGTTTTGCAGTTTTTCGCTCTTTCGCCGCGCTTCCCTGGCCGATCCGCTTCTTTCATAAACTTATAAAACTTATCTAATCTAAAAATGAAATAAAAAAAATCTAAGTTGGTTCTTTAACCTTAGGAATTAAAGATATGTCTAATAAAATTAAAACTTAGAATCTGATTTTTTTTTTTGGTGGAATGTACTTTTAATTAAATTATTTGGTGGATTTATATAAAACTCATTTTAAGAGATTTTATTAGATCTTTGTCTATAAGCTAGGATTATACATTTGGGTAAATTACACACCCCCCTATGTTTTAGAAAAATAGCGTGAAATCCCCTGTGTTATTATATATATATATATATATATATATATAAGCAAAACATTCTCCGTCGTTGTCTAAAATACAGCAAAATGCCCCCTCTCCGTTATAAACTTACGGAGAGTGAGCCACACACGCAGTTTGTGCGAGTGGTCCCTTTTTTTTTGTTGCATTTGAGGTCTTTTTAAGTGGACAAATGTCCAATTTGCTCCTTTTATTTGATATTTTAATGTGCACATGTTTTAAATTAATAAATAAAAATATAAAAATTAATTATTTACCTTAATTCTTTTAATAATACTTTAATCTATATACCTTTATAATATTATAAAACTTTAAATAATATCACTATTTCAAAAATAAAAATTTAATATCAAATGTAAATTTGATTAATTACCTAATATTTAATATAAAATTTAAACAAATTATATATTTTAAAATAATATAAATATAAAAATTAATTTTATTATTTAAAAATATTATTTAGTATAAATTCAATATAATTAATTCAATCAAAAATTTATATATCATATTTCAAATATCCAGTTCATTTTATTATATTTTATAATAATAGTTAAATTAGATAGTTAAAGTATATAATATTTGAAAATTAAAAAATTAAAAAAACAATTGCCTTCTTCTGTAGTGGCCAACGACGAGGCCTGGGTGACGGAGGTCGCCTTCTTTATTGGGCGACCACCGTGACCTACATCTGGTCGCTGTCCCTTTTAGGGGCGACGGCGAGGTCGCCATCATCCCTTTGAGAGCAACCGCCGGTAACGTCGCCCAATCTGGGCAGCGACGGCTTCGCCGCCAGCGTAGGCGGCGGCCATCGCCGCTAGATATATATATATATATATATATATTATATATATTTAAATTAGTTAAGATTTGGACCCTTGTTTACAAATGAAGATCAATGATTGATATAAGAAGGGTATAACAGACAATTCAAAAAAAATTTAACATTGTTAGGGCTTACCTAACAGAAGGGGAGAGTATGCAATATTTTGGAAAACACGGGGGATTATTTGCTTATTTTCTTAACATGGGGCATTTTTAGCTAAATTTTTAAACCACAGGGGGTTTTATGCAATTTACCCTATATTTAGAAAACCTCTTAAAATGAATTGTGCATATATCAAATCCACCAAAGAATTTAGTTAAAAAATATAGTATACCAACTTTTGTTCGAAAGCCAAACATTTAATAAAAATTGTTATGGTTTAAGTTTTTTTGACTTATTCATAATTTTGTTTTTTTTAACTACTAAAATAAAGAGATGTTTATTTTAAATTAATCAGTATATTATTATTATGTTCACAAGAGTTCAAGTACTCATTATTCCCATAACATAATTACAATATATCAGCATAAATAAAATATAAAAAAGGTTAATTTTTTTGGGTAAAAGCAGTCTTATTATGAATTTATGTTGTCATTGCAAGAAATGCACGTCATCTCTATTTTTGCAATTTTTTGAATCATAATCATTGAATTCTAGTAAATGCATTGGATAGGGACAATGAAAAGGTTCTGACACATCGAGCAACAGCTAGTGAAATGATTCTCACGTGCCCATCCTATCTTTTTCACCAAAAACAACAAATTCAACACCAACCCAAATGGAAAACGAAGATACAATCAAATCGGTATCAACCAAATAATGAAATTACAGTATAATCACTAATAATAAATGTGAGGGTAAATACTATATTTTGTCCCTTAAGTTTTCGTTTAAAATCACTTTAGTTTGTGTCTCTGTTTGGTACCTTTGACAATTTTTCAGAAAAATATGGTTGGATTTTGGCTCTTTGGAGGGTAAAATAATCAATAAGTTTACTTTTATCACTTTAGTTCCCTTAAATTTGTAAAATTATCAAATTAGATAATGCTAATTAATCAATTTCCATTTCTAATTTTGAATGCAAATATGGAAATGGAAAATTGAAATTAGAATGACAAATAGAAAATGAAATTATATTTATTCATTTCAAATTGATTAAGTTAATGACTATAATTTTTTCCTCTTTTAAGATTATTAAAACACACGATTTTGTTCAATCCACAAAAAGAACAAATATTTTCAAATATCCATTAGTCAATTGTGATTATTATTCATATCTATCTCCTCGAAAGTGATAATATTTTACATAAAATGGTCCAACATACTTCGATTATTTTTGAACCATATTTATAAATTACAATAATTGTTCATCAGTCGTAACTAAGAGCAAACATAATATTAAGAGAGTCGTGGTTGTCGTTTTCTGTTTAGAATAATATTGATGGGACAATAAATCTGGAGAATATATTATATCAAATGTGTCTTTTTCCACCTTTTATGCATCTTTTTTTTATGGCGATAGTTAAGATTTTATGAGTTTGCCAGTATTGTAGAACGGTATGAAAGTCGAGACCGTGGCATTATCACAATCTAAAGAATGTGAAATCCCAATTTTGTTAAAAAAAATTTAATTAAATTATTTTGATGCATGAGAAAAAGAGCCTCTACATTTGTTATAAACAAATAAAAATAAAATAACTATAAATAATCAATCACAAATCGCGCCTCAATTAAACAAACAAAAGGTATTTTCACCCATCAAATTCAAGATTTTTCTTTTATGATTTGAAACTAGTAAAATGACTAATTTTATAAACAATACAAAATGTATGGGAGGCAATAATAGTTTGGGTAGAATGATGGGATGCCCTGCGAAAATTGGTGATTTTTGTACAAGATTTATACTGTAATAAATTCCTCCTAATCCCAGTCAAGATTTTATCTTTTCTTGACTCATTTCCATTTCATATGAAAATTTTGAAAAAGCTTAAAAGCCCACGTTGGCCAAACTCCCCAGTGTAAATACCATCATTCTCTCCCCAAATTCTCTCTCTATTTTTCCTGCAATAGGTAGCAAGCTTCATCAGTTTTGCTTTATTTTAGTGAAGTTCGATGCAAAACTTTACCTGTACTCTTCTCAATGCCTCTGAAGCTTTCTTCACTGGACCACAACGAGGTGCGTATAGACCCCCTCCTCCCTTGCCATTCAAGCAGGACACCTTAGTCGTCGCATGTTTTTTCATTGAATTTTACTCATCAAGAGTTGTAGAATCTTATTTCTATTAGTTTGGTTTTACTTTTCTTTTTTCCATTCTCATTGGTTAGATCCAGTCAAGCGTTCAATTAATTTCATGTGAGTAGGTTTTGATTTGTGAAGTCTTTTTTTATTTTTTTAACGGCAGGAAGAGAAAGTGATAATTTTGTTGTAGAAGCGATGGAACTGGAAGCGCCCATATCCATGGAAGGTAACTTAATTTAGCCTTCTATTTTTTTATTTATTTTATTTTATTTTTGTTTGTTTCTTGATTTTGGCTATTCGCCTTTCAATGAGGGCATGAAAGTTCGAGGAAGTGGGGTTTCTACGTGCATGAGTTTTTTGTTTTTATGTAAATTATAACTCCAATATCATTCACTCTTGTAGGAGTAGCTTTTTGTTCTTCTTGTTAAGCATTGTCCTTCTTAGTAATTTAACCATTTAGCCGTCTACTATTTCTTGAATATCCATAATGAATAAATGTAATCTTCGTTACAGGATTTTCATTTTTAGTTTTGTAACTTTTTAGAAAAGCAATTTTCGATCCATGTCACAGTTCATAAGATATTTTAGCGGAAACACTTGGCCATTAGGGCCTTTACACTTTTAGTCCCTTAGTTATGTGATTCTCAATTTGGTTCCATCCTAACTTTAAAAAAGTAACACTTTTGGTTTCATGCACTTAACTGCCACAAGGTCTTTTTCGTTAATTATCTAACGAAAATGTGTCATTAGATCAAAAGTGCTAGTTATGGAACCAAAAGTGATAATTATGTAACTAATAGGATCAAAAGTAAAAGGCTATATGTATGGAACGAAAAATGCTATTTCCCCCTATACTATGTTCCTATCAACCAAAATTAAAGATGATTGATAGGGAAAGATAGGTAGAGAATTTAATGCACTAGCGTATTTCCAGCGTTTTTGGGATATTGGGAGAGCGCCAAAATCAAAGTCATCATGCTAACCGTCAATTTACACTCTTAGAGGAGTCCTACACTGCAAACACCTTATGTTTCATAATTGATCGAATTTTATATTCGTGTTGCATCTTCTATTACATTTCACATATACATTCCATATTGCGTGTATATGTAAAACAGAATAGCAGATGCAAAAAAGAATTGCTAGGGATGACAATGGGGTGGACTCTGGGATGAGTTCCAAAAAACTTGAGACCCATGACGCTAAGAAAATCTTGGATGCAGAATCAAACCCCGATCCTTCCAGACTTGGACACTCTGGGTTATTCACCATGGACTTGGTTAATATCTTTAAAATATTAAAAAAGATACTTTTTTAAAGCAATACTATCAGAACTTTATAAATATGTGACCATAGTATTATTGAAAGGTTAATGCTTGTTTTATCAATTTATATGTTCTTTTTTTATGCATTAAAATATTAAAAAATAGATATCTATTACTTATATAAACATTAAATTTAAAACATTTATAAACTATTTATAGTTTTATTTTAATTTATAAAAATATTAAATTTATGTATTATATATAAGTATAAATAAATTTTACATACTTTTTATTTTTGTACAAAAATATTTATATAAGTATACATAAAATATATATAAAAAAATTGGGACGGGTTTGGGGTGGGACCGGGTCCAAACTACTAAGACCCAAATCCACTTTGGAATCTGTTTAAGGTTTCAAAACCTATCCCAACTTAGGCGGCTTTGGATGTGAGTACAACCCAGATTCATTTCCATCCCTAAGGATTGCAATAGAAAATCTAATCTGAGTTGGGTAATGCATAGTCATTGGCACCTTGTTTTCTATATATTTTCTTTGGATAATTATAGAGCTATGAGTTCGGCAAAATTTAAAGGTTCGTACTCAGGTTCGGGCTCAGCAAAACTTAAAAAGGAAAAACTAAGTTCGAGCTCAACTTATTTGATAAGAAACTATAAATTTTAATTGGTAACATGGAATACAAGAAAAAAAGTTGTTGTCCTTAGGAATATTTATTAAACATTTTAGATGAATAAAAGAAAATATTACCTTATACTTAAAATAAAAATATTTATATGTATTTTTTTATTCGAAACTAGTAAAATGAATTAAAACTATAATGGCATGTAATAATTTTACATGATTGATTAGTTATAAGATAATTAGCAAAGTTGTATAAGATACACATTGAATTATATAAACATCTATACATAACTTGGAAATCTGCATATTTAATTAATAAAGTGTGAACGCATATAAATTAAATTATAGTTAATATATTTAATTAACAAGACTGATTATCAAATAATTAGGATACAATTATAGAAATTTTAGTTATTATTTTATCAATTGTATAAGATTAAATAGAATCAAAAGTAGTATTTGATCTTAGTGTATACAGAAACACAATAAATTAGTAAATCATTTATCAGTCGCAGTTTTTGTAAATATATAAGTCAAATTATCATATTTTATAGACAAAATGCAAATTGCAATCATGTTATAGGGCTGGCAATTTTGTCATATTTAAATAATATTCTGTAATTCCATTCTTTAATTTTTTTTTAAAATTAGAATAATTTTGGCAATTTTTTTAGAATTCCCAATTTATTTTGGTCCATGTGTAAGTGACACGCGATTATTCCGCGAAATTGACCCGAGTTTCCTAAAATTGCATCTTTTTTAATTATAGAACCAAATTACAAATTATTTCAACAGTATTAAGATTGGCACTCTATACAAACTAAAATTACGTTTTTTCCTTATTTTATAATATAGTACTCAATAGGTATTTTTAAATATATAAAATGCCTATAAAACTATAATATATAAGTATTAAAAATAGTGAAAACCTTACTGACAGAAACATTTGGGGAAAGACTTAATTAGGTTTGTTGATTGGCTCTGCTCTTGCTGCTTATCTTGATTGACGCCATTTCCACTGTGGAGTTACTTAATACATAAAAAATTGAAGAACCTTAGCATTTTCAATTCAACTGTATGATTATATGATTGATCATCACCATCATTTCAAATTGTTATATGATTGTAGGTTGGTCATTTGAAGGGGGTTATCAAGTAAGAATTCAAGTGATGAGTTGCACTTGTTCTTAGAAGTAGAGTATGGACAGGTAATTGGATAGTTTCAAGTTTAAGTAGTAAACAAGTTTATAAGACCTTCCTTTACATCATTAGTTTTATTAAATTTATGTACTATGAATTAGGATTTGCGCACTGGCCCTCTCCTTGATGAAGAAAGTGGTGACATTATGTTCTTCAAGCTTTATGAGCCTGAGAAAGGGGAGTTCAAGTATTTTTTTTTTCTCTTTCTTTCCCATGGGGTTCTATGTGGTGTATTTCTTGAGAACGGATAGACACATGTAATTCTCTGAAAAGTTTAGATAAAATAATGGTATCAACATCTAATCTATTTGCATTTCATACCAAATATGCTTGAAATTTTTTCGTTAAGAGCTATGGCAAGCGAACAATATTCTAGAGAAGTTAAATGAATTTCCAAGCTATGCTCCTGATGCTGAGATAGAACTGATCTTTGAGATTTGTTTCAATATATGAGTGCAAGAGATAGATTGGCTTGTTGCTTCCCTACACTTGGTAATAATTCTTATAGATTGATGCCAACTGCAACGTAGAATTAAATTGATATGAAATAGTTTTCATTAGATGGAGTTATTTTTGCATCTGTCAAATGCAACAAAGATAAACAAAACTCATGTTACATGTGATATCTTTATAATGGTACTTAAAAATTGTTGTGCATATGAAATATAATGCTTTGTGTATGAATAAAATGCGCACATACAAATATGAATGGGGAAGATTTGTTGTGTTTTCAGCTTCTCAAGAGCTAGTGTTTAAGCTAACGGTCATGTATGGGGACATTGACTAGAGACTTATATTTAGACCAAACCAGGTATATGAAATCACAAACACAAGTATCTTGTGAGGACAAGTTGTATTTTGATAACTTTCCTTGTATTCCAGCTAGAGAATGGGGACATTGTGTGCCATCGAAAGTCCCTCCCTGCTCAAACTAGGCAGTAACTTTGTTGCTCTGATGTTCCATTGTTTCTAAAATACGAGCATAGCCTCCAAGTATTTTTTTTAAAATATTTGCTTCATATTACTGAGTAATCTTTATCTGTATGCATCTTAGGTGGATTCATTATCTTATAGTTACAAGATATAAGTTCCGCTAGTTCATATGTCAAGTTTTATTCTTATGTTGTTCATGTTGTTGGATTGTGTGAATGTCATTTGCTAAAGTTCCAAAATGATACATAACGTTGCAACTTGGAAACATTGCTAAAATTTGTAGATGATTTTCAGTCTCATCATGCATCATGTTTGATAGTAAAGTAAAAGATATTCACATAGTCCAATACCATCAAAATAAGAATGAAATTTGACATGAGGACTAGCGGATCTTATATCTTGTAACTATAAACATAATGAATCTACCTATGATGCACTTATAAACATTACTATGTAATATTTACCTAATATTTAAAGCAAAGAACTTGGAGGTTATGCTGGTATTCTAGAAATGATAGAAATTAGGTCATGAAGTTGCTGCCTAGTTTTAGGAGGCGAGGGACTTTTGATAGCAAACAATATCCCCATCCTCTAGATGTAATAGAAAGAAAAGTAAATTCATCAAAATACAAAGTTATTGAACTTATACCTGGTTAAATCTAAATGTACGTCTCTTGTAAACGTGCATTTTATTTCATACACAAAGCATTATATTCCACATTCAAAGCAATTTTTACGTACCATTATAAAGAAATTGCATGTAATACTAGTTCCAATAATCTCCATGACATTTGACAGATGCAAAAATAGATCCATCTAATGAAAACAATAGTATGTGGATTTAATTTTAAGTTGCCACTAACATCAACCTATTAGGATTGTTACTAAGGTGTTGGGAATCACAAGCGAGTACTATCTCTTCCACTGACATATTGAAACAAACCTAAAGAATTTTATCTCTTCATCAGGAGCATAGCTTATAAGTTCATTTAGCTTTTCCAAAATATTCGCTGGCTTACCATAGCTCTTGACAAAAAGTCTTCCAACATATCAAGTATGAAATTCAAATAGATTAAAGGCCAATGTCATTCTTTTATTTTAACTTTTCAAGGAACCACTTGCGTCAATCCTTTCTGCAGATATTTACACCATATAAAACCTCATGGGAAGGAAAGGTAACAAGAAAAATATGAAAAATCGCATTTTTGGTCTTGTATGATAGGGCCTTTTTCAATTTACTCCCATTTGCTATGATTTTACCACATTGCATCCCATAAGTTATAAAATTTTCTCAAGCTTAGTCCTCACATGCTTTTTCTATCTAATAATTAATGGAGCCGTTAGCAGTCTCATGTGCAATATCATACATCTTTCATGTATTAATTTCTTGATTTGTCTGCATTATATGCTGACAAGACATAGATGAAAACGTAAGATAGTATCAACCAGTTCAATATTAGCATGGAAAATGGAAGGAAAATTTACTTGTTCTTCACCTCCATAAAGCTAGTCTAAAGCATTTGTCATATCGTTGTTTGTCACTCATTCAACATAAAAATTTATACCTAAAACCATGCAGAATAATTTTTACGGAGGTTACGTTGAAAGATCTACAAGTATTCTATTGCGAATTGCAGAAAAATTTCATTTTACAAGTCACAAGTTAGACTTTTTGCAATTTCAGCCACATTATTTTTGAACTCGCTATATTTCATTCCGCAACTCCAAAAAATTTGAAGTTTGAGGCCCCATCCTTAGTTCCGTTAATTTTCTGAAGCAGACTCATGGCATAAGTTATATAGCTCTGCATCCTGCCTTGGTTTGTAATCTGCATCTCGTTCTCATCAATTGGCATTTCCACCTTTGGCTTCTCCACCTTCTAGTACCGATCCATACTCCAAAAAAACCCAAAACCAATAAAAAAAAAAAATTAACATAACAAAATCATCCAACAAGCGAACCAAAAAACAACAAGATAAAAAGCCAAATTACAACATCTTCATTCAAATGAATACTAAAAACCCATTTATACAATTAAACATTAAGTCCTAATAATCACTAAATCTAGAAAATTAACTCCATACAAAATTGTAATTTCATGAAAAACAAAAGAAATCCTAGAAAATCCTTCAAGAAATAGTGAATTTCGTACCCGCCTTAGTCCCTTTTGAAACAACGTGCTAAGCCAGTTCCCCAGGCTACACTAGTCTCACGGCGGTTTGAATCTCACGAGAACTAATGGTTGGTTTCTTGTTATAGCGTGAAAGCCACGACGCCTCCTGAGCTGTGACCCCTTCCTTTGGCAACTTGTCACCGGCTTTGGGCTTCTTCCCATCAGAGCCTTCTTGGCGGCAGTCTTATTCTTCACTGGCTTCTTCTCTACTCCTATTTGCTAATTCTCAGTTTTGAGAAGGGGAAAGTGAATACTTTGTGAGAATCTCTCATGGTGAATGGATGAGGGTTTTTGGTTTCTTCGATGTGAAACACAATTTACGGGTTTTTAATTTTTGGGATTTTTATACTCTGCAAAATATATGTAGGTTATTTTCTTTTTTTATTATTAAGGATATTTCTTAATAATAAAAAAAAAAAGAGGAATAAAACTCTACTTTTGGAGCTAAAATTTTTTACTACACGAAGTAAATATTTATTGCAAATAGTCATGAAACGAGATCATTTAATTCCTCTTTTTCCTTGTAAATACGATTCCTTTAGTAACAAAACAAAACCATAGCAAAAGTAAAAAAATGACGTCGTTTTGTTGGAATACATATTACAGAATAAAAAAATTTGTAGCAAAAAGCATATTTTCTTGTACTATGAAATGAGCTTAACTGGCACAAAAGACTAGGACATTCTTCTTTCCAAACACTAAAACATATTTCTGTTTGCAGCAACATACATAATGATTCTGCTAAGTTTGTGTGTGGTGTATGTCCTTTGGCCAAATAAACCAGAAATCCATTCCCTTTTAGTGATTCCGACTTTTCTACACTCTTTGAATTACTTCATTTAGATATATGGGGTCCCTACAAGGAAAATACCATATTCAGTTGTAATTACGTCCTTAGTATAGTAGATTATCATAGTAGGTCTTTATGGACCTTTGTTCTTAAGCATAAGTCTCAAATTCCCTCTATTCTTCTACCCACAATTTAATGGTGTTATCAAGACTTTTAGGTCTAATAATGGATTGGAATTCCTAGACAATGATTGTTAGTCTGTATTCCAAAAATCGGGCATCATACACAAAACCTCTTGTACTTATACTCCACAATGGGATGCTTGAACATAAACATCGACATCCTCTCAATGTCGTTAGAGCTCTTCTATTTCAAGCTTCCCTTCTCACAAAATTTTAGGGTGATGCTATTCTTACAGCCATGTATTTAATTAACAGAACTCCCTCTCATGGCAGGATTACACATTATGAGCTGTTATTTGGGACTTGCCCTATTTATGATCATTTTCACATTTTTGGTTGCCTTTGGTTTGTAACTAATCTTGACCCTCATAAATCAAAATTCCACTAACGAGCTTCCAAGTGTGTTTTTCTTGTGTATACTCTACATCAAAAAGGCTATAAGCTCTATGACTTGACCACAAACCAAACTTTCACATCAAGGGATGTTATCATGAAATAATATATCCTTATGCTACAATATCTAAGCCTTCATCTTCTTGTCCGCTACCTAAGGTTCCTTCACACTTCGACAATTTATATTCTAATCCTTCTCCTCCAGCTTCTATTCCTCCAGAGGCAGTGTTTCTTCCTATTGAACAGCCTACTGACTCCTCTACTATACCATCTTCTCCTTCTACTGCAACTGGAAACTTTCATTTTGCTGTTGTTCCTCTACCCATCAGAAAGTTAGCTAGGATTACTCAAAATCCTAGTTGGTTAGAAGACTTTATATGTCATCAACATTCTTCCATCCTATACTCTAGTAATGCTGCATATATATTGTTTGCTTCTTTATCAATTTTTTAGGAGTGTTGGTCTTATGTGGAGGCTGTTCAACATTCCGAATGGAGGGAAGCTATCAGACATGAGATTTAGGCCTTGGAGATTAACAGCCTTTGGAAGCTTACATAGTTGCATGTTTGTAAGAAATCTATTAGCTGGAAATGGGTGTTTAAGACTAAGCTTAAGGCTAATGGGAGTGTGGAACGATATAAGGTTAGCTTGGTTGCAAAAGGCTACAATCAAGTCGAATGAATGTATTATACAGAGAGTTTCTCTCTGGTGGCAAAAACTGTAACCGTGCGTACTTTTCTGGCGATAATGGAATTTGTAGCTCACACATAAGTTAGAGGCTTATGGATTGGTTCAATCGGCTCATGACCACTATTTTTTCACAATGCATGCTGATCTTGGGCAACAGTTTCTCTTGGTGTATATTGATGATGTAGGGCCTTCTATGTCTCCAATACAAGGCATGACAACTTATCTTCATGAGCTGTTTAGCATCAAAGATGTAGGTGATGCACGATAGTTTTCTGGGCAATAGCAAGAAGTACCTTAGAACGTATCTTGCCCAAACAAAGTACACACTTGATGTTATCAAAGATACCAGGTTACATAATGCAAAGGCACTCTCCACTCTATTTCCACAAGGGCTTAAACTTTCTACTAACTGTGGAGCTCAATTGCAACGAGCAGATGCTTATAGATGGCTTGTGGGCCATTTGCTTTATCTTGGATTTTCTTGGCCTGACATTTCTCATTTCGTTTAGAAATTGACTTAGTGTTTATCACATCCATGCAAGGCGCATTGGTCAGCTGCTCTACATGTTGTTAAGTATCTCATATGTTGTCCCTCGAGAGGGATTTTTTCAACTTTCAAATCTCTTCCGCTCAAAGCTTTCTGTGATGCTGATTAGGCCTCATGTATGGACACTCGATATTCTTTAACTTGGTTTTGTATATTCCTTAGTGATGCACCCATTTCTTAGAAGATCGAAACAAATCCACAACGTCTCGTTCCGCTTCCGAAGCCGAGTACCGAAGCATGGAAGATACCGTTTGCGAGTTGCGTTGGATTTCATATATTTTGAAAGAGTTTAGTATAAAGCTTGTTCCTCTAGTAAATTTTATATTGCGAAGCATGATTTGATTGGCCTGAACACTTCATTTACTACTTGTCAACCATTAATTTGATGACAAAATATACATCAAAATATTAATTAAATTGACTATTTATACTTGGAATTTAGTTCAATAAATTCCAAATATAAATAAAAATTGATAATTAATATGTTATTTTACACTTGTCATAATTCTATTGGACATGAAATTTTACATGTCGAGAGATATATAATTATACTGTCGTTCTCTAAGGTTTAGTGTAATTACATGTAAACTCCTTATGATTTGAAAATTAAATTTAATGCCCTTGAAATTTACTTTCATATAATGAATAAGTTCCTTCATTAGTCAAAATTCACAAAATGGTTAGTATTAACAAAAAAAAAAAAAATGGATGAAAATTTATATTTACACCCAATTAACTTATTACTGACTTATTATAGATTAAACAATTTTTTTATGACCAAAATTCTTATACATCTTCATACGTTAGTACGTGTGATAAAGTATATCTTCACACTTATAGGTGCAATTTAGTCAGAGAATACTTGTTTAACATCCAATAAATTAGTAGTAAGTCTATTAAGGGGTAATATTGATTTTTGTTCAATTTTTTTATTAATATAGATAAATCCAGTGAGTTTTGACTAATGAACCAACCTATTTGTTAAAAAAAAAACTAACCCAAGGGTATTAAACGTAATTCTCAAACCATAGAAAATATACGTATATTCACATCAAACCTCAAGGGGACGATGTAATTACTCCTTTTTTTATGGTGAGTAATAAATCAAAATTCATTAAAATATTAGTAGCCAAACCTCATTACATTTTTACTAGAAGACTAGAAGCTTATGTATAAATGTATGTCATTTTTGAAAATTAATTCTATTCATATATTAAAAATTCCAATTATTATATACTAATTGCACTGAAATTCCTGTAAAATGTTATAAACTCCTTACAAGTTATTTCAATACAACTTTTTATCTAAAAAAGTTAAATTAAAAAAAATAAAGAAAAACGGAAAGCAAGAATAATAAGAATCAAAGTCCAAGAAACTCAATTTTTTTTCTTACACTTTTTTATTTTTAATTTTGGATAAAAAAAAAAGATAGCTACAAAATAAAGATCCAATAAACAAATTTAAATTGTAGAATTTAAAATTTTAGTGGTTTGGATTAAAATTAAGTTGTCTATGTATTTACACACACATATATATAGATATCAAATTTAATAAAATTTTACGAAGTAACCCATCATCTCCATGATAGTTAGAATAGATAAATGATAAATTCGTCCGGAATATTCAAGAAAAATAGTAAATAGTGGTTCCTTCTGAATTATTATCCCACAAATTGCTACTTCGATTAATTCTAATTGTAAAAATGGAACGGTATGCAAAAATAATTTATTTATGATGACCGTTGTATATTAAAAATTTGGACACACAATCCGACCCATCGGTTACATAAATTATTATCGAATAGTTAATTTTAGAAAGAATTATCATAATGTCTGGATTCATTATTAACTATACAAATACAAATTATAGTTAAATTTCCAAAACTAACATAATTTGTAAAGTTAATAAAGGAATTAAAAGAATTTACTTAATGGGCATGATGGTAAGTAGATAAAAAATAATTGCTACCATTGAAAGCTAAAAATTGTAAGTTTTTATCAAAATGTGATATTGATGGAGTTCAATCTCAAAAAGCAATTTTTAAAAAATAACCAAATCATAAAAAATTGTATTTGCACTCGAAATCAAAATTTAAATGTACACTTAAAACATAATTTTCAATTAATTCATAATAAAAATTGCTAACATTTCTATACATCAAAATAATCATAATACCAAATTTGAGAACAAAAAAATAATAAAAAGAAACAGAAAGGATATTGTTGTAAAATATTACATTACTCATTCCATTATCCCTCCCATTTATGTTCTTATTCTAATTTGTAAAAACCCTCAAAATCGCTGCTTAGAAACCCTCCAAAGCCCGCTCCCCCATCTAACTGTCTTCATCAAACCCCCCTCCTCCGTTTCACCGCACTGAAAAATCAAGAAATTAAGAAAGTGAAAGTTCACCGTAAAAATCCTCAAAATCACCGTCCTCTTCCCAACAAAACCACATGTTTTCACCCCCTCCCTTTGGTTTCCCCTTTTCCCTGTTCCCTGTTCCCTTTCACCCATAAAAACAGAGGAACAAAAATCAAGAAAATGGCGTCTTCACCAATCTGCATGCATATTCTTAGTGAAGGAGCCATGGTGGAGTGTGCGAAGGATGGTGCCCCTGTGCAAGGCATCGCTCGCAGGAGAAGCAGCGGCAGAGGTTGGGTACAACACAGAAAAATCCGAGAAAGAAAAAAGCCACTGGTAAAAATACTCAAAATCATTATGCTCTTCCTTTCATTTTATTTCTTGAATTTTTTTGTGAAGAGGGTTTCTTCAGTTCATTTCTTGAATTTTTGGTGAAGAGGGTGTCTCCATTTGATGGTGTTTTGATGTGGTGGAGTTCCAGAGGAGAGTTGAGAGTTGTAAAGGGAGTGCTTCTTTGAGGGAATAGTACCACGATTCCTTACAACTGTTTCAGGGATATGTAAGGGTGTATGCATCTATCTATTTGTTGTTGGAAGAATGCTGTGTGGGGAAGGGATTTAGCTCCAACATCCGGGTTCATCATCATTCATAGTTTACTGATTAGTAGAGTAAGCCCTATGTTTACTTATTAAATGTGGCTCTCGAATTGTTGTTTACCACATCAATACATTCATTGATGAAACTAGAAGATGAGTTATCAGTTGAACTTCCCTATGTTTATGTTTAGTTGCTGGTACTGGATATGAATCTCTGGCTTTGGTTGTGCTATAACTTAAGAAGTTCTTGATCAGGTATATGTCCTGAGAGTAAGATATTTGTAAAGAAACGATAGGCTGTTTAAATAGTTTGCAGAGATTACATTCCGTAATTGTTATTCTTGTTGTTATGGTTTGATCCTCACAATCTTTTTTTTTGGAAGACTTGCTAACCAACCCTTTTTTTCAGGACATCTTATTTGACCCACTTCTCCTAAATGACCTCTTGCTTGTGCAAGTGCATTTGAAAGACCAGAAGGTTCAGATGACGAGGATAATGCGACTGATGTGGCTAAGCTAGACAGTACATATCTTCTTACTAACGGAAATGTGGTAAGTGACCGTTATAATGAATATGCTCATACCAGTTAGTCTTGTCTCTGCATCTTTTCTCAGTCACGCAGAAAATCACGAAAACAAACTTATACGAGACTTGTCTTTCGGCAAAAGTTATTTGAATTATGTTCCTTCTCATTGTGTGCAATAACTTTTGTTTATTGCTTGTAAAGAAACTCACGAACTTTCTTTTCATGTGGATACACCAAAGTTATTCACGAATCGGGAAAGAATGAATGCCGCTTGTGGCGTAGTGAGAGATTGAGAAGACAAGGTTAAGAATCCTAAGGAATAGGGGCAAGCGGAAAGCTACTCAGGTAAGAACGTCTTAACTATTCTTGTGTCATTGGTCCGCATTCTGTTGCTCGAGAAATAAAAGAATTGCACAATTGAAAATCAAATTCTGCTGCTACCTTTGAGATCTTATATTTCTGTTGTATATGAGTGATGTTTAATTGGATTCTGCTACACAATTGATTTCTGTTGCTGCAGAAGTTCAATTCTGCAGTAGCAGAATCAGAGAATTCTGATTATGGTGCATCAAATATACAGTAGAATTGCTTTCCGCAGCTGAAATTCTGCGATTTGCCAATTATGGTTGCTGCATACTGTTGTGCTGCAGCAACCATTTTGTAAATGGTAGGTTGTCTTACATGGCTGACTTCTTGTTCTCTTTGTTATTCAGATTCTTCAGATTACAAGATGTGTGAAGATGCAGTGGGAGACAAGCTCAAGAGAATTAGAAAGGAAATAAAAAAAATCCAGCAGAAAAAAAAAAGGAAAAAGAAAAAGTAAAAGAAAAATCCAACAAAAAAAGGACAAAAAGAAAAAGAAAAAGAAAGCAACATTCGCAAAATGAAAAAACAAAGAAAAAAAGAAAGCGATATCCACTCAATTATCATAACTTAAGTGGTGGAAGGGAAGTCTTGAGCTTTCTCCATGGCTAGAATATATCTCCCGTCTCAGTGGAGTATCACCGTCAATTAAGTTTCGAAAGCTGATTACGTTTCTGGAGATTATTAAAGTACAAATTCAGAAGGAGAGGTCAATGATATATCCATACATTTCCTTGCTAAGACGTACGTTCCTCGCTCTCTATCTTTTTGAATCATGTGAACTTGTTTGTTTCCATATCGTTAATAGATCTCATGGCTCCTGGTATTTACGGTTATCTTCAGAGGTGAGCCAAATGTGGGGAAAACAAGGCGAGAAACTATACCGTCGCAACCTACAGCCACAAGGCTTCATATCTTCTTACCGACGGAAATGTGGTACGCTGCAGTGTTACTGAAAATGAAAATGCTCTTACCAGTTAGTCTTTTTATCTCTGCCCCTTTTCTGAGTCCTGCGAATAAGCGCAAAAACAAGCTGACATGACACTTTTCTTTTGTAAAATCTAAGAAATACGACATTCTGTTGGCATTTTGTTCATAAATGACACTTGTTTCTGTAACATCAGAGGAATGTGACTTTCATGTACTTATAAGTGCATGAAATTATTTGCTTCATCATGGTTTAAGGTTTCTGACGTTCGAATAGTTTGAATTTTCGATATTGAACAGCGCGTCATTCATCACGAGATATTTTGTTAGAGGAATTTATGATGCATTTTCAATGTTCAGAGTATGAAATGCTTTAGAACTATCTGCAACACTATGTTTCAGGAATATGTTGCACTCATTTATAAGATGGACCTGTGTTTGTACTTGTTGTCTTGCTAGAGTAAACTGGTTATGTAATACTACAAAAACAACTTTCTGTTTGGAGCTAGCTAACTATTGCTAATCATCGAGTCTGCGGAGATTACATTCCGTATTCTTTCTTCTTGTTGTTATGGTTGATCCTCAGGATCTTGTTTTTTCGAAAGACTCGCTAACCCACCATTTTTGTTTCAGGACATCTTATTCGACCCACTTCTCCTAAATCACCGCTTGCTTGTGCAAGTGCATTTAAAAGTCCAGAAGGTTCAGATGACGAGGATAATGCGACTGATGTGGCTAAGCTAGACACTACGTATCTTCTTACTAACGGAAATGTGGTAAGTGGCCGTCATACTGAATATGCTCATACCAGTTAGTCTTATCTCTGCATCTTTTCTCAGTCACGCAGAAAATCACGAAAACAAACTTATACGAGACTTGTCTTTCGGCAAAAGTTATTTGAATTATGTTCCTTCTCATTGTGTGCATTAGCTTTTGTTTATTGTTTGTAAAGAAACTCACGAACTTTCTTTTCATGTGGATACACCAAAGTTATTCACGAATCGGGAAAGAAGGAATGCCGCTTGTGGCGTAGTGAGAGATTGAGAAGACAAGGCTAAGAATCCTAAGGAACAGGGGCAAGCGGAAAAGTGTTACTCAGGTAAGAACGTTTAAAAGCTTAACTATCTCTTGTGCTTGTGTGGTGTGCAAATGAATTTTTGTGTTATAGTGCATTGTGTCCGCATTCTGTTGCTCGAGAAATAAAAGAATTGCACAATTGAAAATCAAATTCTGCTGCAACCTTTGAGATCTTATATTTCTGTTATATGAGTGATGTTTAATTGGATTCTGCTACACAATTGATTTCTGTTGCTGCAGAAGTTCAATTCTGCAGAAGTAGAATCAGAGAATTCTGATTATGGTGCATCAATATACAGCAGAATTGCTTTCCGCAGCTGAAATTCTGCGATTTGCTAAATATGGTTGCTGCATACTGTTGTGCTGCAGCAACCATTTGTAAATGGTAGGTTGTCTTACATGTCTGACTTCTTGTTTCTCTTTGTTATTCCGATTCTTTAGATTACAAGATTTGTGAAGATGCGGTGGGAGACAAACACTAGAGAATTAGAAAGGAAATAAAAAAAAATCCAACAGAAAAAAAAAAAAAAGCACAAAAGGAAAAAGAAAAAGTAAAAGAAAAATCCAACAGAAAAAGGACAAAAAGAAAAAAAAAAAGAAAGCAATATTCGCAAAAAGAAAAAAGAAAGAAAAAGAAAGCGATAGCCACTCAATTATCATAACTTAAGTGGTGGAAGGGAAATCTTGAGCTTTCTCCATGGCTGGAATATGTCTCCCGTCTCAGTGGAGTATCACCGTCAAACTGAGTTTCAAAAGCCGATTACGTTTCTGGAGATTATTAAAGTACAAATTCAGAAGGAGAGGTCAATGATATATCCATACATTTCCTTGATAAGACGTACGTTCCTCGCTCTCTATTTTTGAATCATGTGAACTTGTTTGTTTCCATATCGTTAATAGATCTCATGGCTCCTGGTATTTACGGTTATCTTCAGAGGTGAGCCAAATGTGGGGAAAACAAGGCGAGAAACTATACCGTCGCAACCTACAGCCACAAGGCTTCATATCTTCTTACCGACGGAAATGTGGTACGCTGCAGTGATACTGAAAATGAAAATGCTCTTACCAGTTAGTCTTTTTATCTCTGCCCCTTTTCTGAGTCCTGCGAATAAGCGCAAAAACAAGCTGACATGACACTTTTCTTTTGTAAAATCTAAGAAATATGACATTCTGTTGGCATTTTGTTCATAAATGACACTTGTTTCTGTAACATCAGAGGAATGTGACTTTCATGTACTTATAAGTGCATGAAATTATTTGCTTCATCATGGTTTAAGGTTTCTGACGTTCGAATAGTGTGAATTTTCGATATTGAACAGCGCGTCATTCATCACGAGATATTTTGTTAGAGGAATTTATGATGCATTTTCAATGTTCAGAGTATGAAATGCTTTAGAACTATCTGCAACACTATGTTTCAGGAATATGTTGCACTCATTTATAAGATGGACCTGTGTTTGTACTTGTTGTCTTGCTAGAGTAAACTGGTTATGTAATACTACAAAAACAACTTTCTGTTTGGAGCTAGCTAACTATTGCTAATCATCGAGTCTGCGGAGATTACATTCCGTATTCTTTCTTCTTGTTGTTATGGTTGATCCTCAGGATCTTGTTTTTTCGGAAGACTTGCTAACCCACCCTTTTTTTCAGGACATCTTATTCGACCCACTTCTCCTAAATCACCGCTTGCTTGTGCAAGTGCATTTAAAAGTCCAGAAGGTTCAGATGACGAGGATAATGCGACTGATGTGGCTAAGCTAGACACTACGTATCTTCTTACTAACGGAAATGTGGTAGTGGCCGTCATACTGAATATGCTCATACCAGTTAGTCTTATCTCTGCATCTTTTCTCAGTCACGCAGAAAATCACGAAAACAAACTTATACGAGACTTGTCTTTCGGCAAAAGTTATTTGAATTATGTTCCTTCTCATTGTGTGCATTAGCTTTTGTTTATTGTTTGTAAAGAAACTCACGAACTTTCTTTTCATGTGGATACACCAAAGTTATTCACGAATCGGGAAAGAAGGAATGCCGCTTGTGGCGTAGTGAGAGATTGAGAAGACAAGGCTAAGAATCCTAAGGAACAGGGGCAAGCGGAAAAGTGTTACTCAGGTAAGAACGTTTAAAAGCTTAACTATCTCTTGTGCTTGTGTGGTGTGCAAATGAATTTTTGTGTTATAGTGCATTGTGTCCGCATTCTGTTGCTCGAGAAATAAAAGAATTGCACAATTGAAAATCAAATTCTGCTGCAACCTTTGAGATCTTATATTTCTGTGTATATGAGTGATGTTTAATTGGATTCTGCTACACAATTGATTTCTGTTGCTGCAGAAGTTCAATTCTGCAGAAGCAGAATCAGAGAATTCTGATTATGGTGCATCAATATACAACAGAATTGCTTTCCGCAGCTGAAATTCTCTGCGATTTGCTAATTATGGTTGCTGCATGCTGTTGTGCTGCAGCAACCATTTTGTAAATGGTAGGTTGTCTTACATGTCTGACTTCTTGTTCTCTTTGTTATTCCGATTCTTCAGATTACAAGATTTGTGAAGATGCGGTGGGAGACAAGCTCTAGAGAATTAGAAAGGAAATAAAAAAAATCCAACAGAAAAAAAAAAGCACAAAAGGAAAAAGAAAAAGTAAAAGAAAAATCCAACAGAAAAAGGACAAAAAGAAAAAAAAAAGAAAGCAATATTCGCAAAAAGAAAAAAGAAAGAAAAAGAAAGCGATAGCCACTCAATTATCATAACTTAAGTGGTGGAAGGGAAATCTTGAGCTTTCTCCATGGCTGGAATATGTCTCCCGTCTCAGTGGAGTATCACCGTCAACTGAGTTTCAAAAGCCGATTACGTTTCTGGAGATTATTAAAGTACAAATTCAGAAGGAGAGGTCAATGATATATCCATACATTTCCTTGATAAGACGTACGTTCCTCGCTCTCTATCTTTTTGAATCATGTGAACTTGTTTGTTTCCATATCGTTAATAGATCTCATGGCTCCTGGTATTTACGGTTATCTTCAGAGGTGAGCCAAATGTGGGGAAAACAAGGCGAGAAACTATACCGTCGCAACCTACAGCCACAAGGCTTCATATCTTCTTACCGACGGAAATGTGGTACGCTGCAGTGATACTGAAAATGAAAATGCTCTTACCAGTTAGTCTTTTTATCTCTGCCCCTTTTCTGAGTCCTGCAAATAAGCGCAAAAACAAGCTGACTTGACACTTTTCTTTTGTAAAATCTAAGAAATATGACATTCTGTTGGCATTTTGTTAATAAATGACACTTGTTTCTGTAACATCAGAGGAATGTGACTTTCATGTACTTATAAGTGCATGAAATTATTTGCTTCATCATGGTTTAAGGTTTCTGACGTTCGAATAGTGTGAATTTTCGATATTGAACAGCGCGTCATTCATCACGAGATATTTTGTTAGAGGAATTTATGATGCATTTTCAATGTTCAGAGTATGAAATGCTTTAGAACTATCTGCAACACTATGTTTCAGGAATATGTTGCACTCATTTATAAGATGGACCTGTGTTTGTACTTGTTGTCTTGCTAGAGTAAACTGGTTATGTAAATACTACAAAAACAACTTTCTGTTTGGAGCTAGCTAACTATTGCTAATCATCGAGTCTGCGGAGATTACATTCCGTATTCTTTCTTCTTGTTGTTATGGTTGATCCTCAGGATCTTGTTTTTTCGGAAGACTTGCTAACCCACCATTTTTGTTTCAGGACATCTTATTCGACCCACTTCTCCTAAATCACCGCTTGCTTGTGCAAGTGCATTTAAAAGTCCAGAAGGTTCAGATGACGAGGATAATGCGACTGATGTGGCTAAGCTAGACACTACGTATCTTCTTACTAACGGAAATGTGGTAAGTGGCCGTCATACTGAATATGCTATACCAGTTAGTCTTATCTCTGCATCTTTTCTCAGTCACGCAGAAAACTCGACGGAAAACAACTTATACGAGACTATGTCTTTGCTAGCTCCCGGTCGGTACTTGAGCGCGCTCAATCTGTACGCATCAAACGATCCCACACCATAGCACCGACACCGCGAGAAGAACTACGTCATCGACTATAGTTATTCTCTTGGCCTTCTACAAATATAGGCTCTTCTATACAAAATGCTAGCTATTTGTTATATTGTTGTATAGAAAACTCACGAACTTTCTTTTTTCATGTGATACACCAAAGTATCACGAATCGGGGAAAGAAGAATGGCCAGCTTGTGGTCGTTAGGTGGAAG
>JACGWL010000818.1:0-73970 GCA_034509725.1 Sesamum angolense
AATTGCTCATGAGTTGAGTTTAATATATGGGTTTGATCATCCGAGGCTACGATTGAAAAATCTGCGCCGACGACTACTAATGGGGAGAGGGCTTCAACCTCTAAAGCGAAGGGCAGGTTGTGCGGACGCGAGAAGAAGAGAAGGGTGAGAGATTATCTTGAAATTTTGCTTTCAAAGGTTTCTTGTTACACCGCATTATGGGTGGTAAAAGGGAAAAGGAGAAAGAGGGTTCGTTAGTTAGGATTTCTGAATGATGCTTGCTATTTATTGCCGAGAGAAGGGCCATTTGGAGGAGGGAGTGTTACTAGCTCCTCTCCAATGAAGGTTATGTAATCTTTAATCGATGTATTAACATAATTCCATTCTACTCTTGGTATTGGATACCAACGAATTCATAATTTGCAATTGGTTTGCAGATGGTGATGAGGAGTAGAAAAGCCAAAACAAAAGGTCCTAAGGCTCAGCGATAGCGGGGCTGTTGCTATAAAAGACTAGGGCTTAGTTAGGCTTAATGGTGATCATGTTAGGATAGTATCTATGTAACCTAGCATGATCGAAATAATGTTTTCAATTATTGTTGGACAATTTTGATTACATATTTTGATCAATAAAATTTATTTGACATTGAATGGATTCATGTCTGCTGGTGAAACGTATACTATTTCATAATTGGATTATGGATACTCAAATAAAGAATAAAATGATAATCAAAGAACCCAAGCTTACAGTCCTGGTAGGTCAATCTATTCTAGTTGAGGAAGAGAGAGATTGATGGATTCAAAGAGCACTAGAAATAGGTGATTTGGATCTATTACTTTCAAAAACCTAACTGAGAAGGAGAAAGACCGCAAAAACTCTTTTGTGGGACAAAATGAGTTTACCAGTTACATGTTGGATTGGATCCACTGTGATATCTGTTAGTTGCTAAAATACACAAGATCGCTGTGGGAGTTCATCAGTCTAATTTTATTTGATAAGGTTCAAAGAATTAGACTCGGAGTGGTGAACCAACATGATCAACTTTCGATTGAATCGAGAGGGTGTGTATTTAGTGAGTTCTTTATGTGAATGTGATTCTCACTCGGTGAAGTTCTTCCTGAAAGGACCACGGTTGACCCGTCTCTGATAAGGAAGAAATCAAACTAAGTTGGACTTTGTTTGAATGGTGTTTCACTGAAACAGATTGGCCCTTATTATATGATGAAACTCTCATCCCACAAAGTACTTGAGTTAATAGGATGGTCCTATACACGTTAAGGAAATAGTGGGAGTAAATTTTCATATAACTTCTCAAAAGCATCATTCGTAATCAACTATATCTCTAACTGACCATATCCCAGTGCTTATTTGTGCATGGGAATTGAATTTTAATCCAAAAGGACATAAGGAGGAACGATGTTGGACATCGTTTGGAATCAATGGCTTAGAGCCTAAGGATTCACTAAGAAGTTCAAACTGGGTTTGGGACTTCGTAAAACTGGAATATTCATTTTTATCTAAAGATCATACTAGGTATGATTTGATAAAATGAGCCCAACGTCAGTGGGAGTTGGTATGAGTTCCAATGTGTATAGTGTATAAACTTCTTTCCCATTTGGAATGAGGTTAAGATGTTTGAGAAACACTAAGACACATATAAAGTTGTTCACAAAATTCTCCATAAAAGGAATTAGATTCCTACATTAGGGTCGAGCTATTCAAAACTCAGTCATGGTTGGCTGATGAGAAAGCTTAGATGTCTTGGACATTCCCTACGTCTGTGCCGAAGACAACATGAAAGTGTTGGTTTGGTGTGTTAGACCTGATATTGTGTATGCTTAGGGCATGACACAACGTATATTGGAAATACACCAATCGGCAATAGACAGTTGTCAAGAACAGTCTTTAACTCCTGAATAAGGATTAAAGAAGTGTGTCTGACACACGATTTGTGGAGAGTTAATTCTGGAAGGCTAAAGCAATACTAGCTTCCAGACTCATGTGAATAATGGTTAAGTCCTCAAAGTATAATCACATTCGGACTTGATGGAAGGCACGGTAGCTTGGAGGGATTTCAAGCAAATGCCCCATCTTAAAAGTTGAATGTGGGGCGACTTTAACAAGTTAGTCAAGAAAAGTGGTTCGGATCGAAAAACAACATCCATTGGATGGATGTGGTGCCTAGCACAGCCGAGCCAGTTGTAGCCTTAGAGGCGAACAACAAGGCTAGGGCAAGAGCCTTATGGGCCCAAGATCTCATCACAAGATCCGCGAAAATTCTTAGATAACAACCATCTGCAGACAGCGATGGTGAAAGAAAATACATGGTTGGACCGTATAGATCCAGCAGAAAATAAAGTAGACCTACGAAATCGAGTCGGTATCGTAGATTGCTCATGCTCAGAAGGTTCTGAGCGTCATGGGTAATTGGCTTAATGGTCAAGTGGGAGATTGTTGGAATGGGTGACCAAACGCCAATTGGATCGGCTGTTTTACATTCGACAATCTTTACCAAATAATATTAGATTAATGAATATGGTAAGAATTCATCAAGATGGCAATATGTTTCGTTGTGCTTACCACTGATATTGAACGGGGTTTCAATATCACAATGAAATGCCCACAGATCGAAAGGTTAACCCGTGGAGTTGGGCTGCGCATAAGTTTTGGCATCTATGAAACCAACTCCTAAGGGTCGGTCTGGAACGTTCCAAGTCGAGGACCTCGAGATTGGGCATCGAGGGTCCTATGGAGACTTGCACTAAGTACTGCTGCCGTGTTTCGTCGGCAGGAGACGTAGGTCGTCTGTGCAGTTTTAGTGGGTTAGTTGGTAAGGTAGTCAACTGACTGAAGTGACTCGCGGGAATATGGAAGCCTCTGAAGGCTTGGTCGGTATGACCGGGATTCCCGGTTCTGATAGTACCAGAATTAGTCCTCTGACTTGAGGAATCATTGCAGTCACATGCATACGAAGACTGTATCTTGGATATGGCTAGCGGTGGCTGTGTCATGAGGCATGGTCATCATAAGCCTTATCCAGGGCACTCGGAGTATGTGGCGAGGACGGTGGATTCGAAGAGAGGATCTGTCCCCTGTCATTATATGATAGAGAGTTCTCCTATGCACCTTGAGATGGTTTAGACTCTAAAAAAGTCTTTGGCCAAAGCGATTGATTGATCAGGGCTAGGTTTCCTAGATCGGATCAGTAGAGTAAACGCATCTCGATTGTTAAGCATAGCTGCCTAGTCAAGGATGGGAACCGATACTCAATTCCATGCCCTAGACTAAGGCCAGGAGACGGTTGACAGTAGGACCGTACTCGTATGGATTCGGAGCCTAAATGTTCACGCCAACATTCACCTAGTCTCTAGTGCCATGGACTGTTGCTAGACAACCACCCATGGTAACGGGTCATTTTCGATTATGGAATAATAAAAAATAATTAATTAAATTAGATTTAATTAATTGTGTTGGTCACACATGCCCAAGTCTAGCTGAAGGGTGAACCTAAAGAGTCACACCCTACCACTATAGTGGGATAGAATTAATTTGGAATTAATTCTAGAAGAGTTAGATTAATTTAATTGGATTAAATTAATCTTTGGAGAGAATAAATGATGGATCATTTATTTATACCAATCCATTGGATGGATGACTTGAAATTAAATTAATTGGATTAATTAGAATTTCAAGTTAGCTAGTAAAATTAATTAGATTAATTTTATTGGGCTTGGTCCAATTTATAAATTGTATTTATAAATTGAAAGAGAGGGCATGGGCTTGGATCTTTTAATTAGATTAAAAGATAATGAGTTTAATGTTGGGCTTATGATTAAATTAGATTTAATATAAGTCCATAAGACGTGAGCTTGATCCTATCGAGCCCGGTTCATTAAATACAAGCCCAAGGCCTTGGTTAGACCTTGGCTAAGTCCATTAGGACAATTTTGGAAGGTCTTTGGCTGATTTTAAGATGCAAATTTCATGCATAAAGGGGGCTAGGGTTAGGATGGTTGTTTTGGAGCCTAACTAGGTTAGGACTCCTAGTATGTGTTTGACTAGGTCATATATATACCTTCATTAAAACCCTAGCCACACACACAACACATACTAGCCTCAAAATCTCACAAAATTTCGTGCCTCTCTCTCTCTCCATGTTCTCCATATCAGTTTTTCATTTGGTCTTAGAGATCAAAAAGAAAAAACGAAAGCGAGATCAAAACACGTTAATTCATAGCGATTGTTTTGATCTCCATCTCTTCTGTGGAGATTTTGCTAGCACGAAATCTCCACATCTTTAGTGGTGGTGTGTCATTCTTGGGAGGATCTCAAGATCGAGGTCTCGTCGTGGACGGATCCGGAAACGAAAACGGAGAGGAGACAACGCTTGTAGCCGTACGAGAAAAACGACAAAGGTAAACTCCATTTATGGTTTTCGCTCCTTGTTTTTCTCGTGATTCTTGGCCTATGGTTTTATATTTAATACACCAAAAGCCCGGGAAATATCAAGGGTACACCCCTTGATCGGGTATTAATTTCGTTAACTATCGCTTGTTTTACCGTTTTTCGATTATTCGCGCTTCCGCCGCACTTCCCGGGCCGATCCGCCTCCTTCAGAGAAAGCATCATATAATTTGAAAAGCAAGTTTATGTGAGTTTGCTATTCCCATGGAATTTACAGGTAATGTGATGGAAATGCATCTTATTCCTAAACAAAAATTCTTGAAAAATTAAATAAGCTTAGATAAGAAGTAGTGGTTACTATGAAACTATTGAAGTAGTACTAATTGCTACTTTTACAATAAATGAATTGATTTAGAAATGCATTTATCAATAATAAATAGAAGAATAAAAAACTTAAGAGATTGATGTCTTGGAACGATGATAGAAAATTTGTATGTAGGAAGATTAAAGGTTGATATTCACCCTAGAATTGCATACAACCTAGTTGACCAAGATTCTAGTTGTGTCTTAACCCTTCACTAAGATTTTAAGAAAAAAGATCATATGAAAGAAGGAAATAGACCATATTCTATGACATTAGAATAACTTATGCCCTTATCAATAGATATCATTCAGATTTGTTTCTTAAAAAAAAAGTACATTGAGAATCCTAGAAATTTGAAGGAATTTGGTAAGGTAATGACATAGATCCAATTAAGATACCTAGAGTATGTGGTGTTGATATCTTAATAAAGGATCATCCAGTTTTATATCGAAAACTTAGCTCTAGAACTGAGTTTAGTAATAGGATGTTCTTTTGGGAAGATAGAAATATAGGCTACAAAAGGTAAAGAGAAAGAGTTGTTAGCTTTAACTCCTCAATCAATTGGGGGTTGACATATAATGTAAAAATTAAATGCCCTGAAGGTTGGAAATAACTTCAAGTTGTATTTAATCATTGAAAAAGAAAACTATTTTCTTTGTGATTACTTATATCATTTGTAGCAACCATGAGATGGTTATAGGTGTTGCAAGGTAATAAAATTAGGCTATAACTATGGGGTTAAGTTTTCTTGAAAATCATAAATCAAGGAGAAGAAAAGGTAATGATATGGAATTCAATTAGATGGTTCACCATTAGAATTGAATGACTAGAACATTCTCCATATACATATCTATTGGTATGTTGTATGATCAATATAAGTCAAAATATTTTATAGCTTATATTGATTCAAGATAAAAAGTTTGTACAACATAACTTGTGGTGTTTCCCCTAGCGAAACTATGAAAACCTTACCCGTTATTGTAGAAAGAAATTTTTTGCAAAAATTCCTAGTACTCAGTAAAGGGACCTGAGAAACAAAATCATGATCGGAAGAGCATTTTGGAACACCTTGCTTCAAGCTAGAAAAACCCCCCTATCTACTTTCATGATACAGGAACAGATATTTTGCTAGACATTAATTTTGCCTAGACCTTTGCAAAATATTTCTGGATAACTACATAAATCTATTGATTTTTATTACTAACTGTAGAAGCGAGATACAAAATTCACGAAGAGAAAAATATTATTTAAAAGAACAATACCCATAAATTTTGGCAACAAATATGGTGTTTGCGATGTCAAATTGACCCATCAGAAATTGCAGAATAAAAGAAAATTTGGTAAGTTTCTTTTTCTTTCAGACAACAAGGTTTTAACTAAGCTTCTCAAGATGAATTTTGGATTTTTGAAGAAGCTATATATGAGTATAAGTCATTATGCAAAAATTAAGAAAGTAAGTTTTCTTTTAAAATAATCAAAAGACCTATATAGAGGAATTTCAGTGAGAACCCTTTGACATGGTGGGATAAAAACAAGATCAAAGCTACTCTAAGGTTAAAGACATGCAAGTATGAGCATGTCCAATAAAAACCTATCCAAATGAACATAGAGGATAAGAAACATACGCAAGAGATCACAAAGGAGCATATCAATCTTAAACTCATCGAGCTTGGAGTCTCTACTTACAATAGTCCTGATTTTCTAGTAACAAACCATAGTTATATAAGAAGAGGCAAACCCAGGTTAGTACTTAACTATCAAGAATCAATAAGATATTAGAATTTGATTGTTATTATATTTCGAGTATAGAATACTTAATTGACTAAATTTAAAAGTGCAAAAATATTTTTCAAATTTGATTGAAAATCTAGTTAATTAGATCAAGTTGGAAAATAATTCAAAAAAATACACAATATTTTCCACACCCCAAGGATAATATATCTAGGATGTTCTTTCCATGGGACTCGCAAATACCCTATAGATATTTTAGAGAAAGATGGATAATATTTTAAAGATTATCTAGAGTTTATGTTTGTGTACATAGACGATTCTTGATTGCATCTAGAAATATACAGGATCATATTAGACATCTTGAAATATTCTCTGATTCATGCAATAAAGAAAGACCAGTGCTTTCTGGAAAAAAGTCATCATAGCTATCTATAAGATTGAATTCCTAAGAATTTTTATTTGAGGAAACATGCATCAAATTGCAGGAGCATATTGTGGAAAAAAAATCCACAATTTTTCTGACATACTTAAAGATAAGAAGCAAATTTAAAGCTTCTTAGGAGTTGTTAATTTTGCAGGAATCTTTATTAAGAATCTTACAAAATACAAAAAGAATTTTTACCACTTATTAAAGAAACTAAAAGTTTAAACTGGAAATGAGAGGAAATTCACATCCAAAGGATTCGTGGGTTAACACAGGTTTGCGCCAAAGCTTGCAATCCCATAGGATGAGGATGAATTGATAGTGTATATAAACGCCAATGACTACTGATGGGCATCAGTGCCCATAAAGAAGACAACTACTAGTGAATAACCATGTAGATATACAAGAGGATTGTTCACTGAACATCAGGTCAAAGATTGGCATATCAATGAGAATGAGTTCTTTACTTTACAAGCCATTTAAGAAATGACATTTATCTCTACTAGTCAAATATGTACTTTTAAAAATTGATAATACGAATGTTAAAGCTTTATGACAAATAAACTTGAATCAAATATTGAGAAAGTTTGTATTATTAGATGACAAGTAGAATGTCAATATTAAATCTCATGAAAATATTTTGCAAATTTTTTGACAAGAGATGGAAACATTTGAAGCATATTCCATCATCATGAGACTCATGCATCTCATGGAAAACTTTGAGGAGCTTGATAAGAAATTTGGACAGCTGACGGTTAAAGCCCAAGTAGTTGGCCAAGTTCAACAGGCTGATTTTGACAATGCTCAATTCAACAAGTCCAAGCGGTATCGGACCGACATATTAGATATGCTATGACGAAGACATTTATCGGCACTAAAATGACAGAAGGGTTGTCTGTACAAGAGCACAGAGTGATAATGCTATCCCTTATAGTGAAACTCAAAGACCTCTAAGTTGATCTTGAAAAAGAGATGTACATTGACGTGATCCTTCAGTTTCTTCCTCCCTTCATTTGACCCATTTATTGTCAACTACAATGTACATGGGCTTGATAAGAGCCTCCATGAGTTTATAAAAATATTGTTTTTGTATATGACAACAATTAGAAAATCTGCGCTAATGTTACTAGTGGAAGAGGTTTTTTCCTCTAAAGCAAAAGACAAGACTATCGGACACCGGAAGAGAAAGAAGGTTGAGACAGATTCAATAGCTGCTAGCACTTTGAGTGTTACTCCTGTTGCACCACTAGGCGAGGCTAAAGGAAAGAGGAATAGGATTCAGTAGTCAAGATTTCCAAACGATGTTTGCATATTTTACCAGGAAAAAGGACATTGGAAGAGGGAGTGTCTCAAGCTCTTCTCCAATGAAGGTATATTTGTTTTGAGCTTTAACATGAATACTATTCTACTTCTTTGGTATTGAATACCAATTCATAATATATATGTGAACGATTTGCAGGTACTGATAAGGAGCAGAAATCTTAGACGGACGGTCCTAACGCTTAGCGACGACAAGACTGTTACTAAAAAAAAAGGCTAGAGGACTAGTTAGTTTTAGCCAAATGGTGATCATGTTAGATAGAGTTAATAGAAATTATGTAACCTAGCATGATCAAACTATATTTTCTTTTATTGTTGGATGATTTTTAGATTATATGTTTTGATCAATAAAGTTTCTTTATTTGATAAAGAGTGATCGTTCTTGTCTGCTGGATAGGTTACATGATTGATTTAACACTATCACATAATTAATTATGAATGCTTAAAACAAATAATTAAAATGGATAATCAAGATAAAACTTACAACACTGGTAGGTTAATTTCCTCTAGTTAAGGATGAGGAAATTGGTAGATCCAAAGAGTCTTAAAATAGACAATTTAGATCTATTGGCTTGCAAATTCTTTTTTAGAAGGAGAAACACCATAAAGTTCTTTGTGGGATAAAGTGTGCTTGCCAGTAGTCCGTTAGATCAGATTTAATGTGACATCTGTAGATTACTAAATACACAAAATCGTTATAGAGCTTACAAGTTTAATAACCTTTGGGAGGTTCAAGGAATTAGATTTGAAGTGGTGAACCAAACTGGTTACCTTTTGATTAAATTGAGAGACTGTGCTTTTAATGGGAGTTCTTGAATATATAATGAGAATTAAATTCTCACTTAATGAAATCTTCCTAGAAGGACCATTGTTGCGGTCTCTAATAAGGGAGAAATCAAACTTGGTTAGACTTTGTTCGATGGGCGTTTCACTAAACCAGTTTGGCTTGAATTGCAAGACAAACCTTTATCCTACAAAGTACTTTAATTGTAGGATAGTCCTGCATACGTCAAGTGACTAGGGGGGTCTGGTTTGTGTAGAACTATTACAGGATGCCGCAAACGTAATTTGTAATCATATTTTTCTCATTAACTATATTCCGCTCCTTTTCTATCCGATCAATTGGATTATGATCCAATAGGATGTTAGAATAGGTGACCAAAAAGCCAATTGGATTGGTTGTTTCAATGTCACCCACAGACTGAAAGGTTAAATCGGTGGAGTTGGGTTGGGCATAGGTTTGGCAACTATTAAATCAACTTCTAAGGGTTAGTCTGAAATGTTCCAAGTCGAGAACAGAGACGGGGCATCAAGAATCCTATAGAGACTTTCACTAAGTATTGTAGCCATGTTTTGTCGATGGAAATGTAGGTCATCTATGCAACTGATTGAATTGACTCGCGGTAACCGTCATATGAAAGCATTGAGGACTTGGTCGGTATAACTGGGATTTCTGGTTCCGATAGCACGAGATTAGTCCTCGGAGTTGAGAAATCATGACACTCGCATGCATATGAAGACTATATCTTGCATATGGTGAGGAGTGGTTGTGTCGTGAGGCAAGGTCATCATAAGCCTTATCTAATGTGGTCGGAGTATGTAGCAAGGACAGTGGATTTTAAGATAAAATCTATCTCCTGTCAGTATTGTGACAGTAGTGTCTCCTATATGATCTTAAACCTATTTATGCCCTCAAGAATCTGTGGCACAATAACTGAATGTACGGGATAGGTTTCTTGGTTCAATCAATAGGGGTAAACGAGGACTCAGTTATAAATATATGTGCCTAGTCCAGGATGAAAACAGACGCCCAATTCCATGTCCTAAGCTGAGACCAGGAGATAGTTGATGGAAGAACCATACTCATATAAAATTTAGACCCTAAATATTCACGCCACTATTCACATAGTTTCTAGTGCCATGGACTGTTGCTAGACAGCCATCCATGGTAATGTCCTATTTATAGTTGTGGGATGATAAAAATAATTAATTAAATTAGATTTAATTAATTGTGTTGGTCACACTCACACATGCCCAAGTCTAGTTTAGAGTGAATCTAAAGAGTCACACACTACCACTTGAATGGGATGAAATTAATTCCAAATTAATTCCAAAAGAGTCAGGTTAATTTCATTAAATTAGCTTAAGGGATAATTACACTTTCCTCTCATAAAGTTTAGTGTAATCGCATAGATCCCTTGTAATTTGAAAAATTACATCTAACACCCCTAAACTTTGCTTTTGTGTAACAAATAAGTGCCTCCCAGTAGTTAAAATTCATCGAATTTATTGATAGTAACTAAAAATTCGAAAGAATCTATATTTGCCCTGATTTACTTATGACTTACATATTGCATGCCAAAGAAATCTTTTTATGATCAAATTACCCTCATATATCTTCACGCGTTAATGCAATTGAGGATGTATATCTTCACCGTAATAAGGATAGTTTAGTCCGAAAAAACTTGTTTGACTTGCAATAACTCAGTAATAACTCAATCGGGGGTAAATATCAATTTTTATTTTTTTTTTTTTTTTTGTTAATATCAACAAATTTAGTTAATTTTGACCAACGAGATGACTTATTTATTAGACAAAAACAACCCTTGGCGGTGCTAGATGTAATTTTCCAAATTATAGGGGGTCTACGTATATTACACCAAACTTCGGGAGAGGAGAATGTAATTATCCCTTATATTTCTTGAAGAGAATAAACAATTGGATCATTTATTAAGACCAATAATTGGAATGGATGACCTAAAATTTAATTAATTGGATTAGTTAAAATTTTAAGTTAGCCATTAAAATTAATTAAATTAATTTTATTAGCTTGGCCTAATTTGTAAATTGAAAGAGAGAGAGTTTAATGATGGGCTTGTTTATTACCTAGATTTAACTAAATGTGCATTAGACATGAGTTTGATTTAATTTTAATTAATTCAGTCCGATCCATTAAATACAAGCCCAAGGCCTATATGTGTATATGATGATTATATGACTATACAATATATACCTAAAAAGAAAGCCTAGCACAAAGTGAGAACACAGGCACCACACACCAAATCTCTACAGACTTTGATCTCTCTTTCTCCCCTCTCTTCCACTGTTTCTTCTTGATCTTGGAGAGATTGAAGAAAAATCAAGACAATCAAACATGCTATGTGATAACGGTTGTTTGAGTTCTGGCTCTTCTGTGGTTGTTCTGCTAGAATAGAAATAGAAAACATATCCTTCTATTGGGAGTGTGGATATCTTTAAGAGGATCTCGACGTAGTGATCTAAGATGTAAGGAGGTGAGTCCAACGGTTGAAGCCAATTCAAAAAATCAATCGAAGGGTAAATGTATTCAGCTTTTTTCGTTCCTCTTATTTTTGTCATTTCCTTTCTTGTCATTCAATTGGCCTATGTATACAATTATTGTGTTTTTTAATACACACCAAAACCCCAAAAACGATCAAGAGTCACACCCCTTGCTTGGGATTTACATTTATGTTTTTGATTAATTTTAAATTTTTTCACTGCGCTTCCCCAGGCCCGATCCTCTCCCTTCATAGGACATGAGGAGTAGCAATGTGGGACATCAATCTGAATCAAATAGCTTGAAGCCATGTGGTTCACATGGAGTCAAAAACAACTAGGTTTGAGACTGCATGTACCTGAAGTATTTGATTTTTCAACATCATACTAGTATGACTTGATAAAACTAACTCAGAGAGGTAAAGAGGAATAGAGCCTTGTCCAGTAATAGTTGGATATAGTAGCAGGACGGTGGGAGAAAGGATCTGTCCCCTATCAGTATGACATAGTGAGACCTCCATGTGCTTTAAGATGGTTTAGAGAAAAATTTTTGGGCCAAAGTGATTGATCGATTAAAGGATGAGTTTCCCAAATCAAGATCAATAGTGTAAACACATCTTGAGTATCAAGTGTAGTTGTCTAGTTAAGGATGGAAACCGACATCCAATTTTATGCTCTAGACTAAGTCAGAGATGGTTGACAGTAGGACCTTACCCGTATGGAACTTGGAGCCTAAATGCTCAGGTAAATATTCACTTAGTCTCTAGTGCCATGTTGTTAGGCCTAGTGCATCATGGTAACATGCATTTCTAGTTATGGAATATATTAAAAATAATTAATTAAATACGATTAATTAATTCTAATCGATCACAAGTCCAAAGTCTATGGGTTTGAACCTAAAGAGTCACACACAAACATTATGGACATGAAGAATTTGAATTATTTGAAATTAATTTCAGAAGAAATGAATTAAATTAAATTAATTCATGGAGGAAAAAATTTGGATCATTTATTTGAGATAATCCATTGGATGGATAGCCCAAGAATTTAATTGATTGAATTAATTAAATTTTAGGCTTAGCCTTTAAAATTAATCGAATTAATTTAAAATAGGCTTGAGCTAAATTAACTTGTGGATTGGAATCATTAATTAATTAGTAAATGTGTTGTCTAATTAATGAATTAATTCATTAGTTAGTAAAAATGGACTTAAATTAATTAGTTTGGAGTAATTAGTATTTGGGCTTGATTAATAAATTATATTATTAATTGAGCATATTTTAGCATGTGTATATTTAATTTGACTTAATATTCACATGAGTTTTCTATTAGGTATTTTATTTAATTGGATTAAATAATAAGCTCAATAGATTATTATTGGGCATGATTAATTTGTTGGACAAATTAAAATAAGCCCAATCCAAGTATTAGGTGTATGGAAGTTTAAAATACTAGGTCTTTTAAACACATTATAAACTATCTCGCAAACACTCTCCTCATCTTATTTTTTGGGTCTCTCTCTCTTAGGATAACCACGAGCCACGAAATTTCAGCCCTTTCTCCATGGTTTTGAGTTCTTCTTGGAGCATATTTAAATTGAGAACAAGAAGAAACCGCTTACACTAATCGATAGCACAAAGTAGTTCCAATTCCTTCCACCAGATCTAATCCTCCTAATCCTTTCCAGAAAGAGGATTAGATCCATATTCCCACGGTGTGGTGAGTATTCTATAGAGGGCTTCTACACTTGAACCATCTAAGTGAATGGATCCAGAGAAGGACTTGAAGTCAATGCGAAGTAGCCGAATAAAAAGAACAAAAAGTTTTTTTCGTGTTAACTTTTTGTTCTCCCTGATTTATCCTTTACCATTTATATTTAAATTAATATATTATTATTATATTATGTGCTCAGCGTTTTTCAATTTGCACCGAACGCCTGGGAATCATCAAAGGGTACGCCGCTTTGGATTTGATTTTTATTTCGTTAGGGTTTTAAATTATCGTTATTTACCGCTTTCGTCGCGTCCTAGGCCAATCCCCATTCTTTCAAGAAGTTGGTTTCATAGTTAGTCTCAATATCTATGTGCAGCCCAACTCCACACGAATTTAACATTTTCGATTTGTGGTATTCTCTGTTGTAGAATTGAAACACCGTTCAATCCAGCAAGGGTAACCAACAACAATAGGCTAGTAGATCAACTTTTACCATATTCATCATTCAATATTTATTTCAATAAAAATTGTCTAATGCAAAAAACAAATAGTCCAATGGTGTTTTGATCACTATTCCAACATTTAGTCAATAACCTCTCTCACTATTTTCTGTGAAAGCCGATCACCTTAAAATGGGTTTTGGAAAAACTATTTTCTGGTGGGCTTGGAGTCCACAAGTGAAATTCTCCATATCCACTTTTTACGATTCACCTGAAAAATAATCTTGCGGGAGGTATTTAATACCATCATCGTCCTATGAGATCCCCTATGATATTTCTCCTTGTCGTTTTATATGATTTTGAGGACTCCAACTGAATCATATCACTCGACGTTAAACCCGATCCATGAACTAAATCATAGCACAAATGTCGCCCCCCATGACTCGTGAGACAGGAAAACAGAACTATATTCACTTTGTTCACAAAAATATCACAACTTTATTTCATTCTAAATGTGCCATAAGTCGTGAGACCAACTTGGATGATATTAGCTTTCTCACTACATTGTTGTGGATTGAAGGTTTGGAATAGACAAATCTTTATTTGTAAATTTTATTTTGGGTCTATATTAATATTTGGTTCAATCAAATGAGAGTTAGGTTTTAAGTTTGACCGAGACCTTATCACATATTATTAAGTTTTTCATGATAAAATATATCAAATATATTAAACACATTATTGAAAATGCATCACATGAAAAAACATAAGCGTAGCATGCCCTGTTGGATGATCACAAGCCAAAAACCTATACAAATCCAATAAGCCTGCAGTGGACTCTAAAACCAATTTAGGGTTAGAACCTACTACTAGTGTAAAAAAAAGCAAGATTTTTAACCCATTACACCTGGATAATAGGCTTGTAAAATCTCCTTTTTTATTCCCTTTGGGTGTGGCTCCCCATTTTTAAGTTCTTTCGGTTACTTAAGTGTAGAATGTTTTGTGCTTTTCATTTTTGTGTTTTTTTTGTTTATATTTAACGTTGTTCATTTACATCTTTTAAATTTTTTAAAACATCAGAACGTATGGCATTTTTTTCCATCTTTATTATACAACTATCTTTGCTTTTGTTCAATTAGTTTGCTGGTTTTCGCCCTGATTCATTATGTTGTTTAGCTTTCTTTTACAGATTTTTGTTTATGCTTAGCGTTTATAATTGCTATTATTTTTTTTCTGTTTGTTGAGCGATTTTCATATTGCTCTTTTTTTATGCATTTGTCTTTCTAAGATGATGTCAATTTTGATATTATTTTTTTTCTTCTTATGTTTTCCTGGTTTTATGTTTCTTGTATGGTGTTTTTGTGTAGTCGCTTTTGTTTAAAATTCTGATAATTAACCCGCATTGATTTTTTAATTTTTTTCGCTTGCTTTTTGTTTGGTTTTTTTTAATTTGTTTTCGTTTTTATTTTTTTATATTTAATTTTGATTTCTTTGGTTTTTTCAACTTTATTCTAGCTTATCTAACATTGCTTATTCAATTAGACTTTTCTAGTCTGTTTATGTTATCCTTGTCTTATTTTGTCATTTAAATAAAGTTTTTTCGTCTTGTTTTTTTTATATTATATATGTCCTTGTTAATTTTAAATTTCTTCATTATTACTTTATCTACTATTTTTTTTGCTTGATTATTTTGAGTTGGTCTTTCAGATTTTAAGGTTCATTCGATGTTTCATTTCTTCTTTCCTAATACTTTTCCTGTTATATATCTATGTCCAGGTTGCTTCTTATCTCTTTCTTTGCCATTTTTAACATTTCTTTTTAACCGTAGTTTTTGGTTACGTCTTTTTGATTTGGTTTATATTTTTTTTTTTTTTTTTTTTAAATTCCGAATCGTCCATCTATTTATTTCTTGTTATTTTTTTCTATCATTCTTCATTTGGTTTTGTTATCTTGTTATTTTGAATTTTCGTGTTTCTTTATATTTTTTTTTACATTCTTTTTATTTTTTTTTTTGCTATATTTATTATATTAGTGTATTTTTTCTTGTTTTGTTCATTTCTAGATCTTTAATTGATTTGTGTTATTTACATTGTTTTTTTAAATGTCATTTAATGCTTATAGTAAGTCGCTTTTTGTTTTTTAACTTCTCTTTCAAATGTGTTTATTAATTCGTATTATTTCTTTTAAGTTATTTTTTCTTAGGTTATTTAAAGAATTATCCAATAAGTTTTTTTGGCGTTATTTATTTTTTTTTGTTAGTATATTTTTTAAAAAAAGTATTTTTTTAGATTACTTCTTTTATATTATTTATCATTGATTTGTTTATTTATTGATGTTTGTTGTCTTGTTGTGCTATTTGATTTGATTATTTTTTTATTATGAGAAAAATACTTTAAAATGTGGTTGGAGTTTAAGGATTTTGGTTTAATTTTGGTTATCTTATGTGCTACATTTTTGTGTGGGTGTTTTTTTTTTATGTATGTACGGATAGGTCTTTTTATTAAAATCTAATATTTAAAATTTATAGTTTTTTGTATCTCTTTTTATGGTGTTATCGCGTTTAAATTCTTTTAATATTAAAATAAAATTATCATTTTTTATGTGCTTTTGTAGCTTTTATTGTGTTAATTTTGAATTAATATTTTATTTCGCATGTTTTTGTTAAAGTATCATCGGATTGATATGCTAATGTTTATTTTTTTAATTATTATTTGTCTTTTATCTTTTTTATTAAGCATTTAAAATAAGTTTTTTATTTCGTTGTAGTTTTATTTTTATTATTTTGTTTATCATTTATGTTGAATTGTTTTTTTTTTTTATTATCTAGTGTTTTGTTGTGCAATTGTTTTTTTATTGATTTTTTTTTTCTTTATATAGTTAATTCGATCTTAATTCTCGTTTATCGTTTTTTATTTTAGATTTTTGTTTTTAAACCCTTTTCTTTTTAAGCCATTTCTTTGCTTTTAGCATTCGGATTTTTTTCTTGTTTTATTTATCTTTTTGTTATTTATTATTATTTTCGATTTCTTTTTCATCTTCGAATTTCTTCTTTTTTTTCATGGATTTATTTTTGTTAGCGTTTATAGATTCTTTGCTGTCGTCGTTTATTTTTTTCTTTTTTTTGTTCGCAGTATTTTGTGTTTGTTTATACTTTATCGAGTTTTCTTTTTTTTTTCGGTTTTGCGTATTGCACTTCCAAATTATTATTATTTTGAGTATTCTTTTTTTAAAGTTTTTCTTTTTCCATTTATTTTTCTTAATTATTGTTTTGTTCATTTATTTTTATTTGTTATCACTTCTTTCTGATTTGTACTTTTTAAGTTTTATTTTTTATGTTTTTGTGTCTTTCTTTGTTTTCTTTATTTTTTTTTTTTTTTTTATTAATTTCTTCTTATTATTTATTTATTAGTTTTCTTAGGGCCACGGAATCCTCCGTGGGCCATTCCCAATAGCCTCCCTCCCATGGGCCTCAATCGCCTTAGTTTGCCTTCCTTACATTTTATTTACAAAAAATAAATATCCCTCACCTCCTATCTACTCTCATTACATCATAAAAATAGAAATTTCAATCAAAAGTTGGGAGGAGTACAAAAAGAGGGAGAAAGAAAGCCTTATTATTTCAAGCTAAAATAAGAGAGATAAAGAAAATAAGAGGCACGCAGGTTGTAACACAACAAAAAATAAAGCCATCCATACGGTCTAAGAGCTTTGTATCATCCCCTGTTAATCTAATTAACACAACAAATTGCATGAAAATAATACACCAAATAATTCTGCACAAATCTACATATGATATCCAATATATATCATAAATAATCACATATCCAAGTGCAGAAAGTACATGTAAAATTACATAATTAAATATTGGACACTAGTGCAATTCATGATAAATTATTCTTGTGTGAAAATTCTTACCAAAATAATTTTGGTAATCAAATTTTAGGAGATACGAAATCTCAACTATAAATTAAATTCACCAATATTAATCATCTTAGAGAAATATGCAGAAAAATATAGAAAACTAAAATTTTCAGAAAAAAATAAAAAAATAGGTCCAACCAACAGGCAAATGTAGCAGCACGCGCTGTCTTGTTGACACGCACGCTAGCAGGGGCGTTGGCCACTACCGGCAAGCAAGGCAGACGTTATGGATGCTGTTCGTTTTTCTAAAAAGATTCTTATTTGTATTTCTGCAAATTCTGAAACTAAAAAACCATTAATTACAAAAAATAAATAATTTTCTAAATTCTCATGTCCAAAATTTAAAAACACAAATTTAAACATGTATAAACTCTAGCATTTAGATATGCAATAAAAGAAATTAATGCATGTTTTCAAAGCAGATAAAACACCTAAACATGCTCTGAACATGTAATACATGTTAATTTCAAGGACTATACATCGAATCGGGCTTTGATGCTATTTGTAGAAAGCGGATTGGCCCAAGAAGTGGGATGGAAGTGCGAATAATCAAAATTAACGAAGTTAAAAGCAAAAATAAACCCGATCAAAGGTATAACCTTGATCTATTGTAGACGTTCGGTGTATAATATAAAAATTAGCCCAAGAATACAAAAAGATAGAGGAACATAATAAATAAATGAAACCTCACCCTAGTAGTTTTCTTCGATTGGCTTCTTGTGTTATTCCAAATTCTCTGTTCCGTTCACGATTAGATCTCAATGGTGAGATCCTTTAAAATCATCCATGCCTCCATTGGAGATTGCCTCCTCCTCGTGCTAGCAAGAAAAGAGTCGTGAAGAACGAACGATCAAACCACATTATTTGAATTAACAGATAGATCTTTTTATTCTTTTCTTGATTAAAAATCTAGAAAAGAACTAAGGTTCTTGGAGCAGATTTCACGGGGAGAGAGAGAGAGAATCAAAAAATCTCTTGGAGAGAATGGAGAAAAATGTGCCTTAGAGTCAGGAGAACAAATACTAGTATATATCGAAAAATCTAGTCTTTTTTATCCACTTGATATTATCCAAGGTGATTACCTAAACCACCTCAACCCTAGTTCCACTATACATGGTCAAAAATTACTCTAGAAAATCTACAAAATTCGGCCAACCCTAGCTTCAAGAAAAGTCATATTCTCTTTTGACCTAGATTAGGTCAAACGGGTCATGAGCTTGGTTTAAATAGATTAGGCCTTAATTTAAATAAATTAAGCAAAATTCCAATTTACTTAATTAAGTCCAATTTCATTCTAAGCACATCCAATAAAATCATGTCTTTTAATCCAATTAAAATACCCAATCCCACTATCTCTTAATTTATAAATTAAATCGAGCCCAATATAATTAATTCAATTAATTTTAAAAGCCACACCCAAAATTAATTATTTTTTGGGAAAATTCAATCCATAGATTTTTTACATAAATGATCAAATTATTTATACTTTCCAAAAAAATTAATTTAAATCAATTAATAAATCTTTTTATCTCAAATTAATTCTAAATTAATTCTATCATATTCCAATGCCAGATGCATGAATCTTTAGGTTCATCCTCAGTTAGACTTAGGTGTGTATGACCAACATAATTAATTAACTAGATTAATTAATGTATTTTTAATTAACCAATAACCAAAAATAGTCCTTTACCATGGGTGGCCGTCTAGTAATAGTCCATGACACTAAAAACTAGGTGAATAGTGGCGTGAACATTTAGACTCCAAGTTTACATACGAGTACAATCCTTCCATCAACTGAAGGCCTTTCTGGAGCCCTTAACAATAATACCGTCTGACAAAGACCCCTTATTACTCTTGAAGTTTCAAATGAAGCATTATAAATATCCCCATCACTTTTATATGAGGGACTGATGATGATACTGACGCACATATCACATCGATTATAAATAAAAGTTTGTGTAATCTATGAATCCCAATATCTCTTATAGAGACATCTTTTTAAAATAAAATTGTAATACTAGAAAGCTAAAGTGACACAAGACCCGGGTGGACCAAAACTTTGACCAAACAAAGCAATATTTTTCAAACTCATTACATCTACTCATTTGAGACCAAAAAATATGGTATCACTAGAGCTGAGAAAAACCAACATGGAGCAGACATACTGGGACATTATTTGCAATAAAGATGGTGAAATTAAGAATAATGGAGGTTTGTTGGTGGCTAGTCCAGAATAAGAACCCTATTTCCAATCATACAATGTATATATCTCCCATTTATGCGGAATATAATTTGAAGTTTGTATATCAAACTACCAACCTCTCCAAGTTTTGTGTGGCCTGCTGGAGGTCTTTTTCTTTCATGTTTAGTTCAATCACATCAAAACATGTGACCAGGATTGCATTGAAAAATTTGTATTACTATAATAATTAAGAATACAATTGTCATTTCATATTAAAATAAAATAATTAGAGAGACCAACTTAGGTCGAGCTCCCAAGAAATCGAACTGTCACTAAATATTGCATGATGTTGCCACACTTTCACATTCATTGTGGATAGAAAGTTTAAGTAGTTTTATAAATTCAATGCCTCATCTTTTTTAGCTATACATTTGATCACGAACAATTTGGGAAGATTAACGAAGTCAACACAAATAATACTTCTAGCAACAACCATCGATCTCCTCGCACGTTGCATAATTTTGGTATTGTATATGGAAATGAGACTATATGTCCATTGCATGGATTCGCGATACTGTCATGTATCCCACATCGATCATAAACAAAAAACTTGAGTAGTTTATAAGTCTAATAATTCACTTTCATAGTGAGGGGTATTTTTAAGAGCAAATCCTGGGCTCATAAAACCAAAATGGACCATGCGTCATACTATGGTGTACTGATCACATTGCGCACCGTATGATTATCCCTCGAATCCATCTATAAATACATTAGGGCTCCTTTACTTTTTGGATGGAATTAAAGAGGGTAAGATAATTTCATTATTATTGTTGGGATATTTAGTAAGATGATAATTTAATAGCTTATTTACTTTCTATTAATTGTTAGATGATTATTGTGTGATAATTTTATGTTATAATTATTTTTATAGTTGTTATAAGAGATCAAATGTGTAATTGATAAAATTACCCCATAATTGAACAAAAACAGCAATGTCGCATATTAACATCACAAATATAAAAATACTTAAACTTTTTATATATACATAATATATCTACATCATTTTCTCCATAACCAGTTCATAAAAAATAATATTCTTTAATATATAATAATATAAAATATATACATGTTATACAAATTATTATAAATTTTTAACATCAAAAGAAATTTTTATTTTTAAAAATTTATGTATTTATTATTTGTTATTCTATAATTTAAATTTATAATAAATAGTTATTAAAATTACAAAAATAAAAATTAAAATAATTGGCATGCAACGAATATGGTTACATCGCGTTGGAGCTTAACACAGAGATGTAGCAAAGCGCCTTTGGAAAGCATGTGCAATGAAATAGTAATGAAATTAGTTATTTGAAAAATTAATTCACAAGTAGGGTTAAATGGGACATTTACCAACTACTTCTGGGGATATTATAGTAATACATATTTTTATTCATTACTAGTGGGCCAACAAAAATTATTAATCCCAGCTCATTTAGGCAGATTGTAATCAGCCTATATTCACCACCAAGCCCAGGCTTGAAAATCAATCCCGGACCAAGCTAAAAAAAGTAAACAATTGATTGGACCAGATATCCCCTCCAATCCTGCCCAATCAATTGTAGTAAACATGGCCTAGAATAATTATAACATTTAACTACGATCACACAATGGTTATTAGCTGTAATTTTTGCAAAGGTGGCTAAACATTTACCGTGTCTAAAAGCCATGACAAACGTTTTGACCATGGCTCTTAGATGTGGCAAATGATTTTTTCATGGTGGAAAAATTTGCTTTTTGCATCGATTTTATTTAATCGTAATTAATAGTAGTCGTTTACTATGATTTTTAGCCTTAACCACTAATTTTATAATTAATATTAATTTCTTTTAGTGATAGATCCATTTATGCAGAATTCAGAATTACTTTCTCAAGACATTGCTTTGCTAGTTACTCTTGCCGGATTCTAACTTAAGAGTCAGGAAGGTTTTAGCGGAGGATACTAGATACAGTGGCATGCATTATCTGCACGCATAATTTTTAATAATTTTTTTATTTTGTTAAAGCTTATAATTGTTTCTTTATATTAAAATGTATCATTGCCTTACAAATTCACATGCAAAAACTATTTGGTAACTTTTTTTTAATGCATTAATTATTAATACATATTTTACTCAAATTAAATTAAAAATTGACACTTTATATGATATATATTATATTCATAACAATGATTATATATACATGAAATAACAAATACTATTATGTTATTTCAACTAACAATAAGTTTAAATAAAATGGGATTAAATTTAATTTTTGAGTCCATGTAACTGGATGGAATTAATTTTCTAAAAAAACTCGATTGAGTATTTAATTTAACATGAGTTAGAAAATTGAAAGGTATTTTTTGTGTTATAATAATTTGGTGTAGTGGTATTATAATAATTCTAAAGAGGTGGTGACTAAAGTGGGTAAAAAATTAGCTTGAAGGGTATTTTAGTGAAACATAATTTTTGTATATAAATGGTATGATGACCACATTTTTATGTCTATAAGTCACATTTTCTTTATAAATAGTATAGATAACGAAAACCTCGTCTTGGGGGCACCAAAATGGTACAACATCAGTTAATTAATTTATCTATAGCGCAAATTGCTTGTCAAATTGGTAGGGCTGAAGATGTGCAATGTTGAGTTGGGCTAGTTTGGCTTACGATTAAATTGAACCAATAAAAAGACGGGCTAATTGGTTCAAGCTCGTTTGGGATCTAATCTGCCTGAATCGTTTCTAGGTATTAATACATGAGACCAACCCAGCTTAGTGGCCTTAGACTCGAGTCTGCATAGTGCTTGTTGGGCCATTTTTTTTTTCTATAATAATATGCGAACATATAATTTTTATTTCACTCTTCCAAATTAACTATTTTAGTAATACTTTTATACTTTTTAAACTTTAAAGTTTTTTATCTTTATTGTTCTACACATGAGTTTTTACTACTTTAAGTGATTAATACTTTTCGTTAATTTTTTTTAAAAGATTATTTTATGTCATTTTTTAATTTATTATCATTTAAGGTTATTATTATAAACTTGTTAGTTAAATTATTATTTAAGTTCGTTATGCAGTCTTAAGAATTACTTTTTTCTAGTCATAATTTTTTGTGTGATGTTATTATTTATTTATTTCAAATCCAATCATAAATTTAAATAATTGATTAAAAAAACCTCAATTATATATATATATATATATATATATATATATATATCGATAAATATAAAAAAGAAAAAGCTCTATACTCACAAACGGAGGTTAGTGACACCGTCGCACCAATTTTTTATAAAATAAAAAATGCCCTTCAACTAATAAGATAACTAACTCATTCCACTTTCCAAATTATTCATTAACTAATAAATTATTTTATTTTCTTTTCTTTTTAATATCATGTATTGATTTATTTATTTTGTTCTTATTTATAATATATTTTAAAATATAAAAAATTATTTATTATATGCACGCAGGAACAGCGTGCCATAACGACTAGTACTATTATAAAAGAACCCTTTGAGCGTACCAACTTTAGATTGCCCTAATTTACCCTTCATTTTATTTTTTTCTCTTTAAAATTATTTGATCAGATTAGTAATTTTAATATTTTTAATAATTTTATAATTATTTTTTCCTCATAACTACCCACTACCCCACCTCTCTCTTTCTCCTTACTTCTCCATATTTATTATAATTTATTATTTTAATAAAATTCTTTTTTCGTATCATATCACATCAATATTTTTTTTATACTCGCGGGAACCATATGCGACCATATCTAGTATATATATATATATATATATATATATATATATAAACAAGCACATTCGGACCTCAACCAAAGTAGATTATGGACTCGACCTAAATTTAAAAATGAGCCTAATTGAGGCCCATTAAAAGACTTGGAATCATCTCAGGACCAATCATAAACAGTAGCGGGCCAATCCTACATGAAAACTTTTTGAGCTAGTCCATGCCAATCCTGGATCAGCTAAGTTTTCAGCTAGTCCATGCCAATCCTGGATCAGCGTAGCCCACCGTACACCTTGAGCCAGAGCTCTTGTTCTTCTCCCAAAATGTCCTTCCAAATGAGATAGGAGAGACCATATTTATAAACTTTGGTGTTTATGATAAGTGGTGAGCTTTTACCATCTTGTCCATGTCCCATTTGTTCTGAGTTAAGTTCGGTAACTTTCCCAAGGTGGAATGGTAATGCGTCAAGATCTTACCATAGCAGCCAATCACCTCCAACTAGTCAAACGATTGTGTTCCTGCTGGCTGCTGTGGCTTACCCAGCTTTTAGCTGAGTAAAGAATCGACTTTATCATAACTCGAGGAAGTTTCATTGACATAAGCATGCATTAAGAAGGAAAAGACAACGACGAAACTGAAAAGAAATGAGCAGAGTGAAAAATCATGCTTAGCTCCAAAATCATACAGCAATGAGAACAGAAGCATGTAATCTCCTCATAGAAAATTGATTACCAAGAAAAACAATAGACAGATAGATCAAAGGCTGACAGTGGTGCTATCAACTTTGTCCGTTAAGCCCCCAACTAATCTTCTCTTAGCAGACTTAGTTCTAAAGCACCATACCTCGAAAGCCTCGCTCAGATCGGGATACCTTAGCTGCTCGGCGTTCATCCAATCAGCAAGAATGTCAGCTTGATCATCAGATGGTAGTGCTGAAACTAAGGAAACCATTGCTCCTTCAATGCTCTGGCACATATCTTCATCCATCTTGTAAGGAAATCTGCATCTTTATCACCCATCAAATCAAGAATAGGCTTCAGTTTTCTGATAAATGGAAGCCACAATTTTATCAGTTGGACACGGTGTGGAGCTGGTAGAATCACATTCCCGTATCCGACTGCATCGAGTACTTTTGAAGTCACTTCTACAAGTTTCAGTTTTAAACCCCACATGCATTTGAGATTCTCGTCTTCGACGACCCGTAATATGGTTTCCGATATATCAATCCACTTTGAGACGAAATCATGCATTAGGCCCATCTTGAGCAAAACATTGCACAACCATTCAAGATCGGATAGACATTGCAAAATTTTAGGCTCTGTGAACTTGCACATGCCAGATTCAAAAATCAAGGATAGTTCTCTTTCAAACGAAGAAAAAGTCTTGGACAGACCAGTTCTCGTCTCTAATTGTACCTCGTTATCAGCTGCAACCAATGGCATGTCTTCGTCATCCCCAAGCATGTACTCGACCTGTTCTTGGGCTGAGGTTCTAAGCTCGTCCCCAAAAGGAGGGGAAGGACCATCTATTGAAGTGGCAAAACGTATTGCTGAGATGAAAACACTCTTTGTGCCAACCAAATCCACTGGTTGGATTCTTGCCAATACGGGCATGGCAATTGGACCCAACCGTGAAACTACAACCAAAATTTCATCCTCTTCACTTTCTTCCCAAGGAACGGCCTCCAGGTACTGTACACAGCTGTGAACAACAGATTCACAATGTAAGGCTGCAGCAACCTGAAGAACACCAAGGGCCGATCGAACAGAGTCAAAGGAATCCAAAAGTGAGCCTGCTGGAAGATAAAGACACTTTAGAAGTTTCAGATGGTGATCATAATTGACCTCTGAGCACTCAATCTCTATACAAGCATGAGAGCTCGGGTCTGAAAGTCTATCTGCAAAATATGTGCTCTTGCTTTTAAGGATAAAAGAATGTGAAGGGAAGAGTTCTTGTCTTCCTATCCTATTTTTCAGGCATATAACAATATCACTTCTGCACGAATCCCCAAATTTAATCAAGTCAGGGTCATTATGCTCGTCCATACATCAAATAGGAACCTACTAACTTTGCATGCTTCACGCAACTCCAAGCATGGTCGTTCCAGTTGCATGTGACCGTGGAAGAACAAATAGTAGACAATTATACTAAAGTTGCATCACGGCATTTAAGTTCACCAGACAAAGCCCCACCAAGCTCGAGTATCTGCAACTTTGATTAAACGCATCAGAAGTGACAGTCACAACACCTTGCATGCAGAAATACATCATCAATCACTTGAAGACAGAAGTACATATTAATATGCTAGTGCTATAACAGATAAGAGGATTTGACAAGTGTTTTACATCTCATGAATTTCTTTGAGCTGTGCCCGTGCAGTTTTAAACCAATATCACCAGCAAGGCGATTCTCTTTCCGAACAGAAATAAATTAACAAGGCTGAATTTGCTTAAAAGATCCAGGATTTAACTACTCGACTGACATGGAAGCCATTAAAACTCAAAACTAAAAACTGGATGTCAAATGGCCAAAAGTGAACCTCATCCTTGAAATTGGTTTCAGAATAAGTGAGTTCTACTGAAAGAGAAGTTGTTTGTGGATAATGAATTTTGCTAGGTCTTTATTGATGATCAGCTTTTTTTTTCCACCAAAAGGGATCGTCCTAACTGATTTTCCTGTTTCAATCCAATTAGGAAGTTATCCTCATCCGCGGGACTAGATATCCACTCCCTAAATAATTTTATTTGAAATAAGCCTCAGCTGTAGTCGTAGTCCATCACGGGTCCACGACTCAGGTTTTGGCAGATGACCTAACAATATAAGCCTAGGAGGAATTCCACTGGTATTTGCCCTTCAACCAAAATTCGGGCTGTATGCTAAAAACAGGCAGTTACTGCAGTCTGGGGGATTATCAATTCGTAAGAATAATCTACAAATTCAGTATGTGGAAAAGAGCCAAAGGCTGGAATAGCAGGGCCAGACAATGTCAAAAACGGCAATTGAATTCCACAAAATGCTTTTTGTTTCATTGAATCTCAGCTCTCTTAGTCCTTAATTCTTCTTTGTTTTTCAGTACAATGATCAAAATAGCCTTTCACGATTCATTTCAGCAACTCTGTTGGTCCGCTCTCTTTCTCCCCAATTCAACAACCCCATCTCATTTTAGCAATATAGCATTCTTGTCAATTTTACCTTCTCCTCATATTCATCACAGAAGTTCACAGAGAGTAATACCATTGAAGCCCCTCAGGCGTGCTCTCCATAATTAAGTATGAGCAACGAAAACGAGAATCCACCGAATGAAAGAAGCCCTTCAGACATTTCTTTACAATTTACCTCCACCAAGATCTCCAAAAAAATCATATCATTAATTCACTTTATCAATTAGAAGGTAACAGAAAACAGTCCAAGTAGAAGTTAATAAGAGTAATTCCTTACGAATTTCATCTACTATTCACCTATAAAACTCATTTTCAACAACCAAATGCACATGATAAACGCTTTCAATCAATCACAGAAGTATTGTCTAAATGGACTCTTCTTTACTCAAGAAAACCACAGAAACATCTGCTGCAGCTTCAGCTCAATACTTAAGAACTACTCTGAAACTAATAAATGCAACAAGAATCTAACAACTACCATTGAATCACCGCAAGAAACAAGATTCAAAGAAGAGAGAAAAAGAAAAAAGCTCTCACCTCACTTAACCCCAAAATTTGCCAACAGAGTGGAGGATGAAGAAAACCTCAAAATCCACAAGGAGATTGATTTTTCTGGCCAAGTGGGCTTCTTCCGGTGATCTTTAATTGAAATGGGTTCAAATCAAATTACCAAAAAGTTGAAATGAAAGCAAGAAAATGGAGGATGAGGGTTTTGCACATGAGCTCTATCTTATGGTAAATTATGCTCTCAAGGATATAAAATTCATTTTTCTCATAAACATACCCTCACAGTATCATCTTTTTCTTTCTGAAAAGAAAAATTCATCCTATCTTTCTTAAGTGTTTTAAAAAAATAATTATATTTTATTTAAATACTATTTTCTCAAAGTTAATATATTAATTAAAAAATAATTTTATATTATTACTTTCTGAAAAAGTATAAAAAGAGCCTGTTTTTTATTCTCCTATGTAAATTAATCAAATAATTTAGGAGTACGATGTAGATGTTTGCAAAATTTAAAAATAAGTATTTATCAAATTTTGCTGAAATAAGTTGAAAGTTTTATTTAACACAACTCAGCTTTTGAGAATGAGTAGAGAAAATTGTGAGTTAAACAATAATTAAACTAAAAATATTTAAAAATAAAAGTAAAAAGTAAAAAAAATGTTGAAGCTGTATTGTTCAGAAAAAATAAAGTTGAAATTGAAGGAAACTTTATTCAATTTATTTTTGAGTTTAATACAATTTAACTTCATGTGATAGTGCAAATAAATAAATGATCTCTCTATGAAAAAAAAATACCAATTTACCCTATTGTATTTTTTAAATGAAACAATTCACCTGCCTACACGGGGTAAATACTGTATTTTTTAAAAAATATAGGAGTATAAATTGCTACTATTTTTTATAGGGGAGAATTTATTGATTTTGTAATATCACAGAAAGTTGCTTGCATTTTTTTATTTAGTTTTTAATAGAGTACATTGTAATTTACATACCTGTGTTATAAAAAATAGACAAACAACCATTTTATGAAAAAAAAAATAGCAATTCATCTCTTTATATTTTTCAAAATATACAAATTTATCTTCCTGTATTTTTAAAATTAAAATAATTTACCTCCTTACGCAAGGAGGTACATTGATTCATTCTTAAAAATACAATAAGATAAATTATTATTTATTTTTCATACGCAGATAATTAGTCAATTTATTAATAAATTGCTATTCACCCTTGTTTTTATAATAAATAAATTGATAGCGACTTACTTATTTTCACTCTAAAAATGAAATACATAAAAGTGTAGTTGTCATATGCCACTGCGCTACAGCATATGCCCATAGCAGGTGACAAATGATTCTTCATTACACGTCTGTTCCGGATTTTGATTGGATCTCCCGCACCCAAAATGCCGGTTGATTCATCACTCTCTTTATTTAATATCTGATTTCTTGGATTATGACACTATTACTTTATTGCAACTTGCTTTCCCTTATTAAAATTACAAATGTAATCAATTATGGGAATGAGGAAAAACAACGATAAAATCACCCACTTGCCACATAAATGAGTACTAATGAGAAATCTTAAATATTGTCTGGCTGGATTTGTAAACTCAAAAATGATTTTATCAAATATTTAGAAACTTATTAACTACAAAATGTTAGTAATAGTGAAATTTCATTATGTTTGATTAACTATAATTAAAAATAAAAAATTATAATGAATATTAATTAATCATAATTAGACAACGGTTACTACTTGTTGTTCTTGCAAGCAAAGCCAAAATATTAATTATAACTAAAAATTATGACAAATATTTTGATCACGGGTAAAATCATGTCGAGTGTTAAGTCAAAATTTAAGTTTGATGCATCAGTTTTTTTGTCAGAAATTTTAAATTGTAGTGATATAATATAGAAAATAATTGGGTTTTTTTTTCCGTAGTGAGAAATTTATAAGTTAAATGTAAAGTTTTATAGTAAATTTTTATAATTTTAAATTGTAATAATTATAAAATTTAATATTTTATGCACTTTAAAAATATTTTGTAAATTGATAAGACTGTCAATTTTTATTTTTTGTTTTTACATAAATTTATCTAAAAGGTGGTTTATGGGGCCGTTTAATTAATCTTTCACTATTGGAACATATCAATATTAATTTTATTGCAAGTTGGTTTTCCCTTATTAAAATAGAAATTAATTCTGAGAAATAGATAAATAAATAAAGACAAAGATAAAGATAGCTGAAGTTTGGCCAATGGCATGCACTCAACTTTGATAACTCAATACCTAATGCTGCAGTCCATCCACTTGCTATCTCCTTTTGGTATTAATAGAAAGTCTTAAGGCCCCGTTTGGTGAAGTGAGAGAAAGGCTGAGGGGAAAGAATAATACATTTCTTTTTTTTTTAGAACAAACACAAAAGTATCATTGCTGCATAATAATGTTTTACAAAAGATGGAAAGCAGTGCATCTCAAAAATATTTGATGCAAATCTTCTTTCAAGAGATCATACAAAAAAGGGGACATATATCAAAGTTTTCATTACAAAAAAGGTTCATTGCAGAAGCTCGTTTGGCTAAAGTATCTGCCACCCTGTTGGCTTCTCGATACACAAAAGTGATACGACAAGCATCCAATTCAGTCAGTTTCTTCTGACAGTCCTTGAGCAACAACATTAGGTGTTTGGGTAGTCTGGTTCTCCTGTTGAAAAGATTCACAACAAATATTGAATCAGTTTCAATAATTAAATTTGGGAATTTTTTTATTTTGACAGTTACAAGTCCAATATGAACTGCTCGTAATTTTGCAACTGAATTGGTTGAAATTCCAATAGTGACAATGCTATAATGAATAGGCCTTGGTTATTTATGAAAATCCCACCACTTTCTGCTTGTTCAGGATTTGAGATTGTCAAGTCATTAATATTAAGTTTCACCCAATTTACTGGTAGAGTAGTCCAATTAATTTCAGAAAAGATTTGTGTTTAACTTGCTTACCAGAGTGTTTTTCAATAGATTATTTGATAGATCTCCATAATTGTTCAATATTAATCGGTGCGTTATTAAAAAGAGCCTCATTACGAAATTTTCAAATATACCATAATGAGTGCAAAAGTGTGATTTGTGTTTGAGGTGAAAAGTTTAATGAATGTAAAATAGTTCATAAGATATTAGTCGTGTTAAGTAATGAAATACTAGGACAATATACTTGGAAAATTGGTTTAAAAAACTTACACTGAGTAAACAAATATTCAATTGTCTTGTTACCTTTCTTGCAAAGTGAACAGATATCTGATGAAATTCTATGACGATAGAATAGAAAAGCTGTTGTTGGGATGCTATGATGACCCATAAGGCATGCAAAAAATTTAATTGTGGGAGGTATATCTTTGTTCCAAATAGTGCACCAACGAAGATGAACTGAGATTATGAAATTATGATTTAATTTGTACCACTTCCATTTGTAGGCACATCAAATTGAGAATTGTCCAATAGTAGTCCATGCCCATGTAATAATGTCTTTATGAACATTATGAGGTAAAGGTATGGCAAAAATGCATTTTACCCCCTGTATTTTGTTAAAAAAGCTAAAAATCCCCCTATGTTTTAAAAATAGCTAAAAACCCCCTTCATAATGTTTGGATTTGTGTTTTGAATATTTTGTTTCGGTGTTTTTGAGATAGAGAGAGAAAAATAGAGATAAATAAATGTGTGTTTGAGATAAATAGTATATTTGGATTTGTATTTAAATAATATAAAATAATTTAAAATAAGTGGTGTATGTTTGATGTTGGGATTTGGGAGACAAATGTTACTGTTGATTGTTAAATCATGTCTTTTTTATATACATAAATATGTATGTATATAAATATTGTATGTATAATGTTGTATTTTTTATTGATAAAAAATACTGTTCATTGTCAAATCATGTCTTTTGTAATTATAATTATATAAATAAGTGTGTGTGTATATATTATATATAAAAAAATTCAAAAACAAGAAAAACATACAGATAAAGTGTAAAAATATAAAAACAAACATTGGGTGTGTTTTGTTTTGTCTCGGAAACCGCCCAAAACAAAATAAGACATAAAACCAAACAAAGCCATTTTATTAGAAACTAACGGAAGGTGGGATAAACGCGCCTGAACTGCGTTCGAGCTTGTTTTTTTTGCGGATGTTGACATTTTTCTTATCTTTAATTGACTCAAAATACCCCTATATTGTATCAAAAATTAATATATCAAAATGACTCTTAAATTTATCTTTTTTGCATTTTCTCTCCTATATAAATATAAATATTAAAAATTATAAAAATAATATAATATTAATAATTTAAATTATTATTGAGTTAAAAATATTTAAATAAATTACTTTGATAATTAATATGATTTTTTAATTATTTTAAATTCAAAATTTAGAAATTAAAAAATTTATCTAAAATTATCCTTAATTAATTATACATTTAAAATTCTTTTTAATTAAGTAAAATATATATTTGATTAAATTTAAGTACAATAATAATTTAAAATTATTCTTAATTAATTATATATTTAAATTAATTTAAATATAATTTAAATTATTCTCAATTGTTTAAATTTTTTTTAATTAACTAAAATATTTAATATATAATTAAATTAATTTAAAAAAATGAAAAAAAATTAGGGGCGATGGCGACGGCCGCCACCCCCGCACAGCAGGGCGACGACCTCGTCGCCACCCAGACCATGAGCGACGGCGACACTGTCGCCCTTCGTCATTATCTGCGTTACGTTGTCTTCGCAGAAATCTGATCTAGGGGATAGCGATGTCGTCCCCATTTGCTAGGGGCCGGCGCAGTCGGGGGTGGCGCGGGTCGCGGGAGGCGGGGAGGAGGAGGGAGGCGGCATAGTGGGGGGGGGCGGGGGGTTAGGGAGAGGTAGCAGGGGTGGGGTGGGAGAGTTGAGTAGTTAGTTTTTTTGGCTACAATGAATTTTACCCCCCTGTGTTTTTTGAAAAGGCTAAAAATCCCCCTGTGTTTTAAAAATAGTTAAAAACCTCCACGTGTTTTAATAAACTCAACAAAAAACCCCAATTATGTCAGAAACTAACAGAAGGTAGGATGCACGCGCCTAAAGTGTGTTTGGGCTTGATTTTTGCGTATTTTGATATGTTTTGGTCTTTAATTGACTAAAGTACCCCTATATTGTATCTAAAATTACAATAGTTAAAATTACTTTTAAATTTATCTTTTTTTTGTATTTTTACTCCTCTAAAATATAAATATTAATAATTATAAAAATAATATAATATTAATAATTTAAATTATTATTTAATTAAAAATATTTAAATAAATTATTCTTAAATTTAAAATAATTTTTATAATTACTAAAACTGAAATTTAAAACTTTCCTTTAATTATATTTAAAACTATGTTAATGAATTAATTTTATAATTAATATGATTTTTTAGTTATTTTAAAATTCATAATTCAGAAAATAAAAATTTATTTTAAATTATCTTAATTGATTATATGTTTAAAATTCTTTTTAATTAAGTAAATATATATTTAAATAAATTTAAGTACAATAATAATTAAAAAATATCCTTAATTAATTATATATGTAAATTAATTCAAAAATATAATTTAAATTATTCTTAATTAATTTAAATATTTAATATATAATTAAATTAATTTAAAAAATTAAAAAAAGTTGGGGGGCGACGGCAACGGCTGCCGCCCCCGCACAATAGGGCGACATCAGATTTGGGGGTGACGCCTCTGCAGGGGGCGCCGCCTCGCTCCGTCGCCCCCATTTGCAGTGGTCGGCGCTGCCGGAGGCGGCGCGGGCTGCGGGAGCGGGGAGAGGAGGGAGGCGGCGTGGTGGGGGTGGGTGATTAGGGAGGGGGTAGGTAGCAGGGGGTGGGGTGGGAGGGTTGAGTACTTAGGTTTTTGACTAAAATGCATTTTACCCTCCTATGTTTTGTAGAAAAAGCTAAAAACCCCTCTGTATTTTAAAAATAGCTAAAAATCCCCCCGTGTTTTGATAAACTCAATAAAAAACCCCCATTCTGTTAGAAACTAACAGAAGTAGGATGCACGCACCTGAAGTGCGTTTGGGCTTGATTTTTTTTGTATAATTTGATATTTTTTTTGGTCTTTAATTGACTAAAGTACCCTATATTGTATCTAAAATTACTATAGTCAAAATTACTTTTTAATTCATCTTTTTTTGTATTTTTCTCTCCTCTAAAAATATAAAAATTAATAATTATAAAAATAATATAATATTAATAATTTAAATTATTATTTAATTAAAAATATTTAAATAAATTATTCTTAAATTTAAAATAATTTTTATAATTACTAAAACTGAAATTTAAAACTTTCCTTTAATTATATGTAAAAATATTTCAATGAATTACTTTTATAATTAATATGATTTTTTAGTTATTTAAAATTCAAAATTTAGAAATTAAAAAATTTATTTAAAATTATCTTAATTAATCATATGTTTAAAATTCTTTTTAATTAAGTAAATATATATATATATATATATATATATAAATTTAAGTACAATAATAATTTAAAATTATCCTAATTAATTATATATGTAAATTATTTTTTAAAATATAATTTAAATTAGTCATAATTAATTACAATATTTAATATATAATTAAATTAATTTAAAAAATTAAAAAAAGTTGGGGGCCGGCGGCCGCAGTAGGGCGACGGGCGTCACCCCCATCTGCGGGGCGGCGCCGCCTCCCACTCCGTTGCCCTCATTTGGGGTGGTCGGCGCTGTCGGGGGGTGGCGCGGGCTGCGGGAGCGAGGAGGAGGGGGAGGCGGCGTAGTGGGGGGTGGGGTGATTAGGGATGGGGGTAGGTAGCAGGAGGTGGGGTGGGAGGGTTGAGTAGTTAGTTTTTTTTTTTTACTTTTTTATATAAATAATAAAAATATTTTTTTATAATTTTAAATTATTTATACATAATATAAATTAAATAATTTGTTGAATCCAAACTTTTTATTTTTTTAATTATTTAAAATTCAAAATTTAGAAATTATAAAATTTATCTAAAATTATCCTTAATTAGTTATACGTTTAAAATTATTTTTAATTAAGTAAAATAATATTTAATTAAATTTAATATAATAATAATTTAAAATGATTCTTAATTAATTATATATTTAAATTAATTTAAATATAATTTAAATTATTCTTAATTGTTTAAAATTATACTTAATTGACTAAAAGATTTTATATATAATTAAATAAATTTAAAAAATTAAAAAAAATCATCATCGCCGCCTAGACCATGGTCAACAGCGACGCTATCGCCCTTCGTCGTTATCTGGGTGACGGGCATCAGCCCCCCGCTCCTTCGTCCCCATCTTCGGGGGGCCCGCGCAGTTGAGGGTGGCGCGGGTCGCGAGAGGCAGGGAGGAGGAGGGAGGTGGGAGGAGGTGGGGAGGAGGGGCGGCGGGTGGGGTGATTAGGGAGGGGGGTAGGTAGCAGGGGGTGGGGGGTTGGGTAGTTAGTTTTTCTTTTAAATTATATATATATAATATTTTTTTATAAATTTAAATTATTTATATAATAATTTAAAATTAAATAATTTGTTGAATTCAAACCTTTTATGTTTTTAAATCTAATGGTTGATATTAATTCATTAGATCTAACGGTCATTATTTAATCAAAGAAGATCCAACGGTTACTAAAATAAGAAATAATATATATGAAATAAGGGTATAACGGTTATTTTGTAAAAAAGTTAATGTTGTTAGTTATATTTAACGGAAATTGACAATTGAGCTGCATTTAAAAAACACAGGGGGGACTTTAACCTATTTTTAAAACAGAGCAGGATTTTATGCATTTTAGCATAAAGGCATAGATAAAATTGTATTAATAATATTGTTGGAGATAAAAGGTTGGATATTCCTAAGATCCCAAGAAGATTATTAGAAATAAGTTGTTGAACTCCAAGATTACTAAATTGATATGGAATTTCCGGAGTAATAGATTCAACAGTAAATTCATCAATCCATTTATCCTTCCACATATTAAACTAAAAAAAAACTCATTTTATTGGAATGACTTTTGTAACGGCTTTTTTATTAATTTGTAATTTTTTTTATTTTATTTATAACACGGTTTTTGAAATGGTCTAGCCTATCGAGGCTAATACAGTCATTACAAATTATTTGTAATGACTAGTTGAAAAACCGTTACAACTTGAAACAACTTTTGTAACAGCCAAATTACGGCCGTTACAAATAGAGCCAAATTTTAAAAAATAAATTTGTAACTGCTTTTGTAATGATTTTATTAAATTGTATTTATAACTGCCTTTGTAACAGTATTTGTAATGGCCTGTCAAATTTGTCCGATGTATATGTGTTACAAAAGCCGTTACAAATACAATTACAAAAATTAATATTAATTTATATTTTAATATTTATTTTATTTAATTTTAATATTTTTTTTAATTTAATGTTTTTAATATTTATTTTTAAAAAAATTAAATAAATAATTTTTTTTATTAAATTGTGCAATATCATTTAAAAAAACACATAATAACACAAGAAATAATAAAATTATTATAAAAATAAAAATATTATTTTAAAATTGTATTTTTTACTAAATTAGAAGAAAAAAAATTCTAATCGAAATCATGGTCCACTGTAGCCACATGTTTGTCGCCATTGGGTGCCAGGGATCAACTGGATAGGACACTAGACGATTGGGCCAGTTCGGATTGATAGGACGTTCGAGTTGTGTCTCTTGTTCAAAATTATTGTTAAAAATGATTAGAAATCACAATAATAAAATTTAATTATTAATATTTTTGTAAAATTCCTATTTCTCTAAAATTATATTAAGGTCCTCTAATTTCTTAAAAATTGCAATTAGGTGCATAATTTTTCTAAAAAATTGCATTGTAGTCCATAATTTTCTAATATTTTCATCAAATTCCTATTTTCCCAAAATTAAATTAAGGTCATCTAATTTCCTAAAAATTGCATTTAGGTGCATAATTTCTCCAAAAGTTGTGAAATTTTTTTGAATTTTTTTTAAAATTACTGAAATTTAATTAAATCATACAACATATATACATACATTATATTCATACAATATATATACAATCGATTTAATAATACAACATACAACATATATACAATAAAAAATTCATACATCATTTTGGATTTTTTTAAATTACATCTTTTAAAAATATCTGTAATTTTGAAAAAAAATCTATATATATTTTTTAAATTCCAAAATTTCAAAAAAATCTGAAATTATTAAAAAATTGGATTTTTTTTTTATAAAATTACACATTTTAAAAAAAATCAGTAATTTTAAAAAATTTCCAAAATTTTCAAAAATTTCAGAAATTTAAAAAAAATTCTGAAAATTTAAAAAAAAAATCAGTTATTCTAAAAAGTTGGCAAAGTTTTTTTAAATTTTCAAAATTCAAAAAATTTCAGAAATGCTTCAAAAATTTCTAAGATTTTAATAGAATTACAATTTTTTTTAAAAAAATTTCAGATTTTTTTAATAATGCGGAAATTGTACAAATTTCATCAATAATTAATCAATAATTAAGTATCATCCAACAAATATTATTCACAACAAATTAATCAACAAAATTATACACAAAAATAGTTTATATTCACAAAAATTATTCACAACAATAATCAACAAAATAATTCATAAATATTCAATACCATCCAACAAACAAATCCATCACCCAACACCCTCTCATCAACTCAAAATATACATAAATTTTTAGAATAAAATTAATAAATAAAAAATAAAACCTGGTTGTAGTGAAGGAGGTGGTGGCGGTGACTAGTGCCGGCGGATGGTGAGTGGTGGCGGGGGAGGGGGTTTGGGGGAAGAGAGGAAAGATAAAAGAGAGAGAAAGAAGAAGAAGAAGAAGGAGAGGGAGGTGGTGGCAGCGACGGGTGGTGGAGGAGTGGTGGCGACGACTGGTGGCGGAAGAGTGGTGGCGGCGACTGGTGGTGGGGGAATGGTGGTGGCGAGGAGGGGGGTTCCGGGCGAGAAGAGGTGAAATAGAAAAGAGAGAAACAAGAGGAAGGGGAGAAAGATAAAAACTGCAAGTGTTATATATATATATATATATATATATATACATATATATATAGGTCGTTCCAAAAATCATTCCAAGTGCAGTTACAAAATGTAAAACGCCGTTACAAAAACCGTTGCAATTGATTCTGTGTAATGTAGCCATTATAAAATCTATTTCAAAAGTCGTTATAATATATGAAAAACGACGTTTTGATGTTCATTGTTCCTAAAGTCGTTACAAATGGTGTTCCAATTTTTTAATTTTTTTTAAATTTAAAAAAAATTGTTGTTTGATCGATAATTGTGTGTTGTGGCACTATACAATTTATGTGAAACAATATAATTAAAATAATTTAAAAAATAAAAATCTTGCATTTGACATTGATACATGTACACAATTTACAATAAATTTGTATATTCATAAATGTTAGTATTACATTGATGTAACTGTTATCTTATAGTGTTTAACTGCATGGGTTAATCGGGCTGTTAAAATTAAGATCCAACTGTCAGATATGATCACACTTATAAAATAATTCATTCGGCGAAGTTGTAGCCTTATTGGGTATACGGATTTTGAATATCATTCCCAAAACATAATAGTAATCATTCAACTCGGTGTATTTTTAAATCAAGCCATGTGAATTAAAATCATACCGTCTGATATAATTTTATTGACACATACTTGTATACATTTAAATTTAGCATGGATCGGATCCCGAATGTAAATACATCGTATTTTTCAATTTGAAATTTTTAAATGGCTCATTTTTTGTAACTGCTTTTCCAACGGCCATGTAATTTACCTTTGTGACGACCTTTGTAATGGTTTTTGTAATGATCATTTGAATTTAATATTCCCACCAGTTTTTTGGCATAGATTTCAAAATATTAATCAGTAATGACTTTGTAACAACTTAGTCTAAATATGATGTTACAAATTTATTTTCCGCCTATTTTGTAACGGTCATTTTAATGATTATCATGATAACTCGGTCGTTCCAAATTAATAAATTTTAAAAAAGAATTATTTTTTTTTGGAGTGGCTTTTGTAACGACCAAATTAATAAAAAATAATTTTTTTATAACGACCAATAAATTATAACGGTTTTAGACAGAACACAAAATTTGTAACGGCCTTAGACACGGTTATAGCCGTTACAAAAAGAATTTTTTTTTACCACCCCAATGACGTCAGCACGTCTGATCCGTTACAAAACCGTTACAAAAGTCGTGCCAATTGGAACGGCCTATGGCCGTTACAAGAAATTCGTTACAAAACGCACACTTTTTTGTAGTGTTAATATTGCTACAGTTACCAACAATCTATTGAGGCCACTTTTACTTTGGGTGATTAATCATGACATCATGGTTAATCACCTTTTAATTTTTATTTACTTTATTTTTTATCAGCTCATGATTAGTGTCTCAAACCTGAGGCTTAAATTTGTGGAAATTGTGGAAATTTAAATTTATTAAGTGTAAATCTAATATAGTTCCATTCAAGTTTATCGTAGGCTTTAGCTAGATCTAGTTTAAGAGCCATATGATGTGTGTTTTTATCCTTTTTTCCTATGAATGGTATAAATCATTTCATGTGCAAGCAATAAATTATCTAAGATTAGTCTTTTTGGTACGAAAGCATTCTGATAAGGAGATATGACTAAGTAGAGGTTTGATTCTGTTAACCAATACATTAGAGATAATTTTATAAATCACATTACATAAACTAATAAACCTAAAATGAGTAGGAAGTGCGGGTTATCTTTCTTGGTGTAAGAATAATATTAGTATTATTAATAAAATCTGGTAAGATACCATTGTTAAAGAAGTTCAGCACTATTTCAATAACGTAAGTCGTGACACAAGGCCAGTAATTATTGTAAAATGAGAATTGAGTCCATTTGGCTGTCGAGCTTTCAATAGACCAATACGTTTAAGTGCTGCCCAAATTTTTGATTGGGTGACTGGTATAATAAGTTCAACTTGTTGTTCTGTTGTTAACGAAGGTAATTTAATATAAAAAATTCAAGAAAGTTTAAGATTATCCACTAGTAATTTAGTCATGTGCATTGGATCAGTAACCCATTCATTAGAATTACTTTTTAGACCCAAAATATTGTTCTTTTCTTTTTCTATAACTAGCATATTTATAAAAAAAATTGAAATTAAGGTCACCATATTTTTTTCAGTTAAGGGTTGATCGTTATTTTCAATAATTAACTTTATATATCAGAAGTTTATTGATCTCAGTACGAAGATTTAATTCAGTAGTAAGTAAATAGTCATTGGGGCTAGTACTGATCTTCATATTGATGTCCTCTAGTTTCTTAGTAAGATGAGATATCTTATTATCAACGTGACCAATATAATATTTTTTCTATTTAGTAGCCGCAATCACAAAATCAAAATAATTTTTCCTAAAACCAAAATCAATGAGATGTGAATGTTCTATTTTCTATGTGTTAGTCACAATATCATAAAAAGCATCATATAAAGCCCAACTAGATTCATATCTAAATGGTTTGAAAATTTCTTATAACAAAATTTAGTACGATTAGTATCAAGAGAAATGGAGAATGATTTGAAATAATAGAACTAAGATGAGTAACATGAGAATTAGGAAAAGAATTACACTAGTGAGTATTTGTTAGAGCACATTCAAATCTTTCATAGATGAATGATTTTTCAAATTGTCTGTTTGTCCAGGTAAATTTGTGACTAATGTAGCCAAGATCAAGAAAATTACAGCAGTTAACACATTCAGTAAATTTAATAATTCTTGATGGATAAAATTTAACTCCAATTTTTTCATGTGGGTATAGAATACAGTTGAAATCACCAATTACTAACCATCTAGAATTGGTAACTGTAGGAAGCGAATCGGCCCGGGAAGCGCGGCGGAAGTGCGAAAAATCAAAGAACGATAAAATTATGCGATAATTGAACAAATAATTTTCGATCAAGACGTGTACCCTTAATCTTTTTCGGGTGTTTGGTATATTAAAATAAATACATAGACCAAGAATTAAAACAAAAAAAATATAAGAGGCGAAAACGTAAATCGAATATACCTTTCAATGTATTTTCTCGTACGACTACAAGCGTTGTCTCCTCTCCGTTTTCTGATCCGTTCACTTAGAGGGTTCAAGCGTAGAACCCTCTAAAGCAAGTCCACACCACATTGTGGAAGATGGATCTAAATCTCTTGCTAGAAATGATTAGATCCGGTGGAAGAAAATGGAACCGTTTTCCACTATCGATTAGCACAAACAATTTCATCTCGTTCTCAACTTAAATCTAATTCAAGGAGAACCCAAAATCATGGAAAAGGAAAGTAAATTTCGTAGGTTTGGCTGCTCATGGGAGAGAAAGAGCCCTATGATGACATAGTGTTATGGTGTGTATAAAAGACCCAGTCTTTTATACTTCTACACACCAAATATTTGGACCGGGCTTATTTTAATTTGTCCAATAAATTAAATCAAGCCCAATAATAATCTATTAGTTTTATTATTTAATCAAATTAAAAAAATATCCAATAGAAAATCCATGTGAATATTTAATCCAATTAAATATGCACAGACCCAAATATTTCAATTAATAAATCTAATTTATTAATCAAGCCCAAATAATTAATTAGTCCAACTAATTAATTTAAGCTCATATTCATTAATTAATGAATCTAGTCCATTAATTTTAAACAAGCCCATCTACTAATTAATTAATGGATCCAATCCCTAAATTAATTAGCCCAAGCAATTTTAAATTAATCCAATTAATTCAAAATGTTAAGCTCAAAATTTAATTAATTCAATTAATTAAATTCTTGGCAATCCATCCAATGAATTATTCCAAATAAATGATCCAATCATTTATTTTCTCTTCTCCATGAATTAATTTAATCCAATTAAATTAATTCATTTCTGTTGGAATTGATTCCAAATTAATTCCATCACTTCCACAATGATTTGTGTGTGACCTTTAGGTTCACCCTCAGCTGGACTTGGGCATGTGTGACCAACACAATTAATTAAATTAAATTTTCATTAATTATTTTCGATTATTCTATAACCAAAAATCCCGTTACCATGGGTGACCATATAACAACGGTCCATGGCACTAGAGACTAGGTGAATATTGGCATGAACATTTAGGCTCCGAATTCATATGAGTACGGTCCTACTGTCAACCGTCTCTTGTCCTTAGTCTAGGGTATAGAATTGGGTTTAATACTTGAGACGTGTTTACTCTACTGATCTGATCTAAGAAACCTATACCTGATCGATCAATCGCTTTGACCAAAGACTTTTAGAGTCTAAACCATCTCAGAGTGCATAGGAGAACTCACAGTCATATACCGACAGGGGACAGATCCTCTCTTGGAATCCACCGCCCTCGCTACATACTCCATTTGCACTGAATAAGGCTTATGATGACCATGCCTCACGACACAACCACCGCTGGCCATATCCAAGATACCATTTTTGTATGCACGCGACTGCCATGATTCATCAAGTTCGAGGACTAATCTCGTACTATCGGAATCGAAAATCCCAGTCATACCGATCAAGCCTTAAGAGGTTTCCATATGCCGATTCCTACGAGTTACTTTAGTCAGTTGACTACCTTGCCAACTAACTCACTAAAACTGCACAGACGATCTACGTCTCCTGCCAACGAAATACGGCTGCAGTATTTAGTGCAAGTCTCCATAGAACCCTCGATGCCTAGTCTCGAGGTCGTCGACTTGGAACGTTTCAGACCGACCTTCAGGAGTTGGTTTCATAGCTGCCAAACCTATGCACAGTCCAACTCCACGGGTTTAACCTTTTGGTCAGTGGGCATTTCGTTGTGACATTGAAACCCCATTCAATATCAATGGTAAGCACACAAAATATGTTGCTATCTTGATGAATTCTTACCGTATTCATCAATCTAAAATTATTTGATAAAAATTATCGAATGAAAAACAACTAATTTAATTGACTTTTGGTCACCCATTCCAACAGTAATTTAATCTGAGAGAGAATTAAGTTCATCCCATACTTGGTGTTGAAGCACTGGCTAAGGGTGGTTATAAATTGATTAAAGAAGGAATGGTTCATCTCGAGTGTGATGCTCAACTTCGATGTTGATAGTACGTGTTCCTAATCGCATTTGTTTAACATGAGTGACAGCAGGATTCCCCAAAACCCAGATTCCTCCTGCAAAAGCAATAGTAGAAATAACAATGTAGTATGTGAAGGGAAGACATTGAATCAGTGGATGAGCCCTTTCTTCATGCATGTGTGTATCCATCACAATAAAGATCTCTGGGGTAGTCTTATGTATTAAATCTATTGCAACACTCATGAATTCAAGGGTCCAGCACCCCTGCAGTCCCAGCTAAGAATTCTCATGGAAGAAGATAGGTTCAACAAGGTTGGGCTTGAGGGTCCAGTAGTGTTTGCTGCTGCAGTCATTGTCATAAGGCCATTTTGGAGCTGACCAAACCTCAAGAATGCCTAGAAATCTCTTCCTAGTATGGAGGTAGAGCTTGAATTGTGCCTCCCGTTTCTCTTGCAAATGCTTCTCTCTCCTGGGCCAGTTCTATAACTAGATTTTGAGGAGTGCAGGGACCCAGAAAGAGATGAGGAGTTGTATGAAATGGTTGAAGCAAAAACTCGTTGGAGCCTAGAGGAATCATAGGGTTTCGGATTCTGGTATTGGTTTGCGGTGGGAATAGATTGTGATTGGGAGAATTTTCGATTGAGGGTGGTTGGAGGTTGGCTGTTGTGTTGGCTTGGGGATGTGAAGATGAAGGGTGATTGATTGGAGGAAATCTCCTGAAATGCTGGCGATGAGGGGGCGCAAAAGGATGGGTTCTATGACAGAACAACATGATGCAGGGGGCTTCGAGATTGTGCAGAGGTTTGATTGTGAACAGTTTGGTTGTCTTGGTTGAGGTTGGGTAGAGCAGGAGCTATTTTGCATACAAGTTTCTATTTCTTTCTGAGTAATAGATGAGAAAGAGGGACAAACTGAAGGCGACAACACTATAACAGGGAAATTCATATTAAAAATAGAAGCTGAGTTTTCCATATGCCAACTAGATGCTACAGGTGGCATAGGAATATCCAGCGTGTCCTGAATCATTATTGGGTCTTGAATAGATGTTGCCACATCATCTGGTATATCGCCAGTAGTATCAAGCCAAGCACTGTATAGTAATGGAAAAACCAGTGGAAGTGTTGGAAGCTTGTGTGATTAGAGCTCTTCCCTTCCTCATGCAATACTTGATCATTTTTCTACGTATCATGATTTTTGCTAGTAGTTGTTGATGTTAAATTCACGTGTGATGACGTCAGTATCGTGCTCATTTTTTCGGCAACCAATAGATTGGATAGTTGTGATCGATTTTGCATATCTCCCTCCGATTTGTGTGAATTGCAATAAAGGCCTTGACTAAGTCTGGAGAAGGAATTCTGAATTGGAATATCTGTTATAGGAGAGACGCCATTGATATGTTCCATGGAAACTTTTGGAACCCATTTCTGTATAATATTTTTTTTGGCAATTTTTATTGAGATTTAATGCTAATGAGCTATTTTCTTGAAAACCATGTTAGTACTCTTCTGGTTCTTAGAAGCATCAAACTTGAATGCATGTAGATCATGAGAACGAGGTTTTTTTCTGCTCTTGAGTAATAGACCATTTCGTAGAAGGAAAATGACCCTGTTCTTTATAATTGTCTGAAATAGAAAATGATTGATGATTGATATTACAAAAAGCTGAGAGATATACAATAGTACCACATTTATGCAGAAAGCCATGCGAAGTTCATAAGAATCTGTTGAATATGATTATCTATGACCATTGCAGTAGTAAAGGTTTAGAAGTATCAACTTCAACACATAATCTAGCAAACCGGCCTTTAGATTTTGAGTGGCTGCACGAATTAGTTTTAATCGGCCTCCCTATTTTTTTTTTTCAATTTGAAATAGAGCATCCACATCAAAGTACTCGATTATCAAGTTAGGGAGTTGAAGCCAAATGAAAATTGAACTTGGTGGTTTATCGTAAGGCACAAAATAAGGTCTCCATTACGGGACATGGACATAAGAATGGAAGAGGAACCATGGACCACCAGCTAATGCAACAAAATATTCATCAGGATTCTAAAATTTCACAGAAAAGATAAGAGTTTTCCCCCATGGTGTATGAAATTTATTCCTCTCTTCCAAAAAAAAAAAAAAAAGATTCGGGGGAAGAGGAGTAGGAAAAGATTGGGGTGAGGGGATACCAACAGGGTCAAGTGGTTTCTAATCTCGAAACCATGTGGGAAAATAAACATGCTTAGAGTTGTTCATGAGTCTTTGTTTTATAAGTCTGTGCAGATTGTTGGGGCAAGAATTCAGAGGATCTTGATTTTCTTTTTGATTGGTCTTGTTTTCCTTCATAGCAATCTTACAGTAGTTGTTATGTTCATCTTGGGAATGAATATTGTTAGTATTGATCAGTGAGTTGGGTTCCAGAGTTATCGAAGAAGAAAACTCAGAGAGAGAAGGAGGGTCAGGAGGTTTGGGAGTAAAAAGAGGATCTACCACCGACGAGGATGGAATCACCACCGTGTTATCAAAGAGAGAGCTTGATAGGTTCTTCATTTGAAGTCCCACCTACGATTGATACTATTATTTTATGATAGAAAGAAAATAAATTTCAGATACTTTGGTGTGTTTGATAAAACCAAAATAAACTATGCGAGAAAGATTTTTGAAATTTTATAATCATCGTTTTTTTTTATCGTCATTTTGTATTAAAAAATAAATAATTTAATACTGAAATAAATTTTATAACTATTAAAAAATATAAAAAATAATAACTAAAATATGCATCAAACCAGAATAACAATGATTTTTTTAGATTTTAATATCTCAAATAAAATTATTTTTTTATAAATAAATTCAAGTTAATTGCAATTTTGGTCCTGTAAATTTAAGGAGGTTGTAGTTCCAATCCTCTGACTTTGAACATTGCAATTTTAGCGCTATACCTTACAAATAATAACAATTTTGCCCAATAATGACTCTCTTGCCTTTCTAATAATAAAAGCCCCATAGTCCAACCACATACTTTAAGTCAGGCGTAACATGCTTTCGAAATAATTAAGACCCCATAAATTCATACTTTGGTTTGATAGTTTGGCTACCAGGTATTTCAAGCTCTCGATTTTATGGATTTTCTCCTACTATATTTTTGCAATAGATGATTTGCAAGTACTTGGCTTTCTCAACAAAAATTACAATCTATTTCGTTTCCTACCGTAGAACATAGAAGGCACTTCATAATAAAAGCTTAATAAAATATGGGATAAACAGATTAAATAAAAGCGCAATTTTTGTTGAACAAAAATTGGATGTATTATATAGATATTCTCTTCCTCTACTGGAGATAATAATTGTTTAGCCTGTTATGAAATAGAGGACTAGACTCTTAGGTACCATTTACTTTGGGTGATGAGATAAAAGTGGTATTGATTGGATAAAATATAGAATATATAGTGATAAGATTATGTAAACTATTGTTTACTTTTGTTTAATACTATTAGATTAATGTGAGATGGTTTTATCTTATGTTTATTTGTGATAAAATAATGAAATACCAAAATTATCCAATAACAAGACAAAATGGTAATTGTTACAAAAAATCCTTTATATTTTTCTTTTTCTATTAGGTTGCGTTTGGACAGACTGATTTGAAATTATGGATTTCAAATCCTTAATAACAAATTCTTTGGATTTGTTTGAATATTTTAAATAAAGGATTTCAAATCCTTCAATTTCGATTTTGAACCACATTTTCTTGAATATTAATGGATTTCAAATTCCTTTCAAGTCGAATCGTTTAAAATCCTTTCTCCAAATCCAGATCCATCAATCCAAATGCACCCTTAGAAATTTTAGGCTACTAATTATTATTTTTTTCCTTTTTATTTACTTTTCAAAACAGTAAATAAATAAATAAATATAAATAAAAGAAAACTTAGAGTCATTCGTTCTCCTCAACATCAACAACAAAAATGGCAAAGAGAAAATGAGAAAGCTTGCAAGTCTGATGTCACAAGCATTTATTAACGGCTCGGGCTTTTGGATATTTTCCACAAATTGAAAGGTATTTTTAAACTAGTCCAAAGTTTGGATAAAATGGACACTAGCTTTGTAATCCTAACAAGTGGGCCATCTTTGACATGTTATCCTACCTTATTGGGTCGGATAATAATGCAACATTTATAATGAATTTGACACTATATCTCAGGTCCATATATTAGATCACGGGCTTTACAAATAAAAAGTAAACACCAAATTGAAGTATATTGGGTTGGACATGGAGCCCAATCTATAAATGTAAACAAGGCCTCAGGGGTAATCTTAATACATTGAAAAATTAAACACTTAGAAACTTTAAAATCTCTAATATTGTCTGAAGAATTGGAGAAAATTTTCAGTGATCCTCATCTACTTCATAACTCCTTATTTATAATAGTCCGAGGATACCAATTCCGGACTTCAAAAATTCTTTTAAATATATCATTGCGTTCATCATCCACCTTGGCTCCTACTTTCCTTCTATGTGTTAGGATAGGTGACCTGGAAGCTAATTAGATTAGTACACATGTAATCCAATTCTAGAAATAATTTGATCTTTATGTAATATTATTGAGTGAATAAGATGAGTATTTCACCATTGGCATATAATTTTTTGTACTCATCATTCATGTTTATGATTCTTTTCAGCATCACAACAAAGCCCATAGACCAGTTCAACAACCATGCAACAGTTGGACCGTGCATTGGATGGCGGTCAGAAATATTCCAAGTTGAGCACCTCGAGAATGGACATCGGGCGTCCTGTAGAGATTTCCATTATGAGTCGCATTCATTGGATGAGTGTCGTATTTCATTGGCGACAGACGTGGGACATCTATGCAATTTTGATGGATCGATTGACTAGATGCCAAATCGACTGAACTGACTCGTGGAGATCATCATATGGAAGCATTGGACGCTTGGTCGGTATGACTTGAGTCCCCGACTCTGATAGTACGGGAGTAGTCATCAGACTTGAGAAACCATGGCAGTCACGTGCATACGATGACTGTATCTTGGATTTGTGCGGGAGGTGATTGTGTCATGGATCGTTGCTAACGGTCACCCTTGGTGATGGGCTTTATTGATCAAGGGTTGATCAAGAGTTATTAATTAAATTAGGTGTAATTAATATTAGTGTTAGACACTAGCTTAAGTCTAGCTGAGGGGTGAACCTAAAGAGTCATATGAAGGCAATGGATCGGTCCAGGAAGTGCGGCGGAAGCGCAATAATTGAAAAATTCAATAATTAAAAAAAAAATATCCGATCAAGGGGTGTACCCTTGATCTTTTCCCGGGCGTTCGGTGTAATATAAGAAATACGCAGGCCATGAATAAAAAGAAAAAAAGAATAGAACAACAGAAATGCAAAAACAGAACATTACCGTTGTTGTTTTCTAGCTCGGCTTCAAGCGTTGATTTCGTTGGTCTCCTTGATCCAAGATCTCGATCTGGAGATCCTCCAAAGATTAACACACCACCACTAAGAGGATGTGGTGATTTCGTGCTAGCAAAAACACCACAAAAGTGCAAGAACCAAAAACGCTATTGATTAACGTTTGGTTCTTGAATTCTCTTTCGACCTCTAAGATTTTGAGAGAGTTTTTGGAGAGGGTGAGAGTAAAATTTCGTGGATTGAAGTGTAGCTGCTGCTAGGATTACGGTTAGAGTGTTTTTAGAGCTATTTATATGACCTAGTCATAGTATAGCAAGGAGTCATGACCTAGCATGACTCCTACACCTAAAAACCACCTCTAAGCCACCTTATGACCAAGTTTGGTGCACCCTAGGAACCAAACTCGGCCATACACACTCCAAGGAGGGGTTTGGCTCCTCCTTAAGCTAGCCATGGTCCAACCAAGGCCTTGGGCTTGTATTTTAATGGACCGGGTTTGATTAAATAAATTTAAACCAAGCCCATGTCAAATGGACTTTTATTAAACCTAGTTTAATTTATAAGTCCAACATTAAAATCCCTTAATCCAATTAAGAGATCCAAGCTCCTTTTAACTCTCCATTAATTTATGAATCTAATTCATAAATTGGACCAAGCCCAATAAAATTAATCCAATTAAATTTAATGACCAATTAAGAATTTCAATTAATCCAATTAATTGAATTTCAAGTTTATCCATCCAAAGGATTGGTCTAAATAAATGATCCAATCATTTATCCTCTCCAATAATTAATTTAATCCAATTAAATTAATCCGGCTCTTCTGGAGTTAATTCCAAATTAGCTTCATCCCACTATAGTGGTAGGGTGTGACTCTTTAGGTTCACCTTCAGCTAAACTTGGGCGTGTTCCCAACACAATTAATTAAATCTAATTTAATTAATTATTTCTGATTATCCCACAAGTAGAAATAACCCGTTATCATGGGTGGCCGTCTAGCAACAGTCCATGGCACTAGAGACTAAGTGAATATGGATGAATGTTTAGGCAACTGAATTCATACGGATAAGGTCCTTCCATCAACCGTCTCCCGGCCTTAGTCTAGGGCATGGAATTTGGGCGTCGGTTCCCATCCTGGACTAGGCTTCTATACTTAAGAACTCGAGACTACCCGTTTGCCCTACTGAATTATCACGTGGAAACCTATCCCACTTATTCAGTCACTGTGGCCACAGATTTTTAGGGAAACGTATGTTAGAGCGTATGGGAGATCCTACTGTCACGATATGATAGGGGATGGATTCCTTTCTTGTAACACATTGTCCTCACTACACATTCTGACTGCACTAGATAAGGCTTATAACATCTGTATCTTTCGACACATACATTGTTCGCCAGGTCTAGGCTACCGCCATCATGTACATGTGACTACAATGGTTCCTCAAGTCCGAGGACTAATCTCGTACTATCAGAGCCGAGAATCCCAGTCATAGCGACCAAGACAATCATATGACGATTCCCGCGAGTCGGTTCAGTCAGTCGACTACTTTGCCAACTAACCTACTAAAACTGCATGGACGACCTACGTCTCCTGCCGACGAAACATGGCTGCAGTTCTTAGTGCAAGTCTCTATAAGACACTCGATGCCCTGTCTCGAGGTTCTCGAGTTGGAACGTTCCAGACCATTCCACAGAGGTTGGTTTCATGGCCGCCATCCAATGCGCAGCCCAACCCCTTGGATTTGCTCGTTTCGTCTGTGGGCTTTGTCGTGCAGTTAAATATTAACACAATTAGTAAACACAACAAAGAATCAAGCCATAGTATGAATATTACCTTTATTCAAAGACATAAATATTATATTACATCAAAATTGTCAGAAATGGTTTACAAAAACCCAATCCGATTGGTTTTCTGATCACCTATTCTAACATCATACACAATATCACCGAGAAGGGATAATGAATTAATTGGGAATTAATTTCGTAACTAATTGGATTACTTAAAATGAGAGAGATCCATTTGATGGATTGGCCAAAAAATAAACTAATGGGATTAATTTATGTTGCGCTTACGTTATTATTTAATAAGTTGAATTTATTAAATCAATAAAGACTATTTGGGCTCATGCATTTAATTGGATTAAAAGCATGATAGACTTAATTATGTGGATTTGAATTAAATTGGATTTAATCAAAATTAAGTGGCCCTTGTATTTTTAATGAAGAAAATCGGCCACCACCCCTAATTAAGCACACTTGAAAATTCTAGGAAAGGAAATAATTGGCTAGCAATTTTTACTTTTGGAAAGTACCTTGTTTGTCATTCTTTATTTGGAATAAAGAATATAGTACCTTGTGAACATTAAAATGTACCTAGACACATTTTAATGATTCCATACAAGGTATATATATATATATATATATATATATATATATGCTAGGGTTAATTATTTGGAATAATTAGTCATAAGAAAAGAAAAATCCTCCTCCTCCTAGAAGCTCAATTCAGCCGCCCCTATCTTTTTACACACTTGGTATGTTTTTCTTCTTCTTTATCTTCTAGCAAGGAGAATCAAGAATTTCCAACTTCTAGTGTGGTGTGGACGCGCTTTAGAGGACTTCTTTGTTGGGGTCTAACGTGAATGAAAGGCAAGGAACGAAAGCTTTAAGGTAAACTTTCATTTTATGTTTTTGCATTGTTCATTCTTTATTTTCACCATAGCCCTAAATTTTAATTGCTTATTTCTTGAACCGAATCAAACGCCCGGGAATTCCAAGGGTACACCCCTTGGATCTATAGTTCCTTTGCTTGCGCTATAGCCCCGTTGTTATCACAGAAGATAACTACTGGTTCAGCAATGCTAGGTACCACACCCAATTCTTGAATGTAGTTTTTCATCCAAACCGCCTCCTTAGCCGCTTTTGAAGCCGCTATGTACTCAGCCTCCGTGGTGGAATCAGCTGTGGTATCCTGCTTGGAACTCTTCCAAGCCACCACACCACCGTTAAGCTTGAATACAAATCCCGACTGTGATTTTGCATCATCATCATCCGACTGGAAGCTGGCATCGCTAAAGCCTTCCAGTATTAGCTCTCCACCGCCTTAGACCAAGAACACATCTTTAGTCCTTAGGTACTTAAGTATGGTTTGACTGCACTCCAGTGCGCTTCTCCAGCACACGCCTGATATCTGCTTGTTACACTCAAAGCTTAAGCGATGTCAGGCCTAGTATACTTCGCAACGTACTGAATGCTGCCTACGGCTGATGCATAGGGGATGTCCAACATCCTTTTAAGTTCCTCATCAGTCTTAGGAGACTGCTTATTGGATAAATTAACCCCAAGTCTCATCGGAAGGAATCCTCGTTTGGAGTGTTCCATCTTGAACCTTTTCAAGACTTTCTCAACATACAAGTTTTGGGTCATTCCTAATATCCTTTTAGATCTATCCCTAAAGATTTTGATCCCAAGGATGTAGGAAGCCTCACCCAAATCCTTCATGGTGAATTGAGTGGATAACCATGCTTTAGTGTCCCCCAACATTTTGATATCATTTCCAATGAGCAAAATGTCGTCCACATAAAGCACTAGGAACAAAACAGAGCTCCACTAACCTTCTTGTATACAAAAGGGTCAAAGTCGTTTTTAACGAAATCATAGCCCCATATGACTTCATCAAAACGTATGTTCCAGCTTCGGGAAGCTTGCTTTAAGCTATAGATGGATCTTTGGGATGGCAGACCTTCTGCTCTTCTGCTACTACCGTGAATCCCTCCGACTGATCCATATAGATCTCTTCCTCAACGAAACCATTAAGGAAAGCCGTTTTCACATCCATCTGCCATATTTCATAGTCATACCATGCTGCTATGGCAAGCATAATCCGTATGGACTTGGCCATGGCTACGGGCAAAAATGTGTCCTCAAAATCGACCCCAGGTCGTTGAGTATATTCTTTTGCCACAAGCCTAGCCTTAAAGTTTGTCACCTCCCCATCAGCTCCAATCTTACGTTTATAGACCCATTTACATCCAACGGGTCTAACGCCCTTAGGTCGGTCCACTAACGTCCAGACTTGGTTTGAGCTCATGGGGTCCATTTCGGATTTCACTTTCCCGAATCAATGTCCGACATCGCTTCTCCGTAAGTCTTAGGATTATTGTCCAACTGACCGGTCACGCCTAAAAAACCATACCTCTCAGGAGGCTGTGGCACTCTAGCTGACCTACGGAGAATAGGAACATTATCAGTGGAAACATCAGGCGCAGACGATGTCCCTGCATTCGACTGAGGTGCCTCACTTGATTCCTCAAGGAGCAATTCATCTCGTCAAGTATCTATTAGAAAACCTCTTTCCAAGAACACTGCATTCCTTGAGACAAATACCTTTTGCTCAGTTGGGTCGTAAAAATAATACCCTGCAGTTTCTTTTGGATAACCTATAAACCTGCACAAACTAGACCTTGAATCCAGCTTGTATCCGACTAGCCTCTTGACGTATGCAGGGCTACCCCACACTCTCAAGTACTTGTAGGAAGCAGGCTTGCCGTGCCATATCTGATATGGCGTCTGGGCCACTGTCTTGGATGGCGCTATGTTTAATAACCTAGCCGCCGTCTCAAGCGCATAACCCTGGAAAGATAAGGGCAGTTCGGTAAAACTCATAATGGACCGGATCATGTCTAACAGAGTCCGATTTCTCCTTTCAGCCACGCCATTTAGCTGAGGCATCCCAGGAGGTTTCGACTGAGAGACTATATCGTTTTTCTTTAGATAATCTATGAATTCACCACTTAGATACTCTCCACCTCGGTCCGATCGAAGGGTTTTAATTTTGCGACCAGTTTGGTTTTCAACTTCAAGCCTGAATTCTTTGAACCTCACAAAGGTCCCAGACTTGTACCTCATCAGGTAAACATATCGTACCGTGAATGATCATCGGTAAATGTTATGAAGTAGGAGAACCCACCTCTAGCCTGAGTATTCAGTGGTCCACATACATCTGTATGGATCAAATCCAATAGACCATTGGCAAGCTTACTTTGTCCAATAAAGGGCTTCTTAGTCATCTTCCCTTTCAAACAGGACTCACAGGCTAGTAGGTTGTCCAAATTGTCTATTTCTAGACTCTTTGAGTCCACCAACCTCTTCATCCTATCTTGAGAGATGTGTCCTAGCATTGCATGCCAAATATGTGCATTTTCAAGATTTTCTAATTTTCGTTTGTTTTGCGCAGTCATGATCCAATCAGACCTTTGCAGAATGTAAAGACCATTATTTAGCTTACCCAGCAGATGAGAAGAACCATCTTTCATCAAATAAAAGCAATTTTTATTAATAAAAAACTCAAAACCAGCATTGTCTAACAATGGAATGGAAATGATGTTTTTGATCATGCTAAATTCTAGCGTAATACGATCACTAAGAACTAAGTTGATGATTCCTACAGCTTCAGCTGCGACAGCCTTGCCATCGCCAAGCCTAAGAACCACTTCATCTTTACTCAGCTTTCTGCTTCTTTGTAGCACCTGCAAATCATTGCATATGTGAGCACCACAACCGGTATCCAATACCCATGAAGCAGAATTAGTAACCATGTTAACCTTAACAACAAACATACCTTGATCGGAAGTTAGATTGGGTCAATCCCTCTTCCAATGCCCTTTCTCACGACAATAGGCACATATATCATTTGCCCTCGACTGCTGCTAAGTACCCATCCTCTTCTTTCCCTTGCCCATTCTCACTGGAGCAACGGGAGCGCTCTTAGCGTCTTTTGCTACGACGACAGTTTTCGCCTTTGCCTTACCCTTCTTCCTTTTCCAGCGTCCGGCCCTCTTGCCTTTCGCCGTAGAGGTTGATGCCTCTCCTATCAATACTGATGGCGCAGATTTCTTAATCGTTGCCTCGTATTGCACCAACATATTGATCAACTCATTGACAGACTTCTCAAGCCCGTTCATATTGAAGTTGACAATTAATGGATCGTAGGACAGAGGAAGTGACTGAAGGATCACATCAATATACGTGTCATTCTCAAGCCCAGTTTTTAGGTCCTCGAGCTTTTTCACTAGGGATAGCATCTTGACCCCGTGCTCTTGTACAGAGGACCTTTCAGTCATCTTGGCACTAAAGAACTCTTTAGTGGCGACACACCTAGTATGCCTATCTGGAATCGCATAAACCTCTTTCATGCGTTGCAGAATTGAGGCGACATCGTTCAGCCTATCATATTGCTTCTGCACATCGTTAGACATGGAAGCGAGTATGATGCTTCGGACTTGGCGGTTTGGATGAGGACCCATCCGACAATGTCTGAGGAAGCGGCTTATCCATGATGTACCCTTGGTTCTCATAATCGAGGACTATCCTCAGATTACGCAGCCAGTCGATATAATTTGTTCCATTAAACTTATTGTTATCTACTATCAAAGTCAATGGATTCTTAGACATTATTTATATAAAATGTAAAAGCAGAAAATCAACAAATGATTATAATATTTAACACAAGTTAAGGACTTGGACTTCAGTCATTAACCCTCCCACTATTTTATGAAAGCCCATCACTCTAAAAAATGGGGCTTCGGGAAACCTTCCTAGTGGGCTTGGGGTCCACAAGCGAAATTCCCATGTCCTGCTTTTACGATTCACATGGAAATAACTTTGTGAGAGGTATCCAATACCATTCTCATCCAATGAGATCCCCAAGATCCTTTGCCTCGCCGTTTTTGCGTGATTTCGAGGAGTCCAAGCGAATCACGTTACTTGACATTAGACCCGACCCATCAACCAAATCGTAGCGCAACCTATTGCCCCCCACGACTCGTGAGACAGGGAAATAGAAGCGTATTCACTTTGTTCACAATAATAGTGCAGCTTTATTTCAGTCCATGCGTGCCACGACTCGTGAGACCATGCATGGGTGAAATGAGCTTCCTCACTACATTATTGTGGATGGAAGGCATGGAAAAACAACCCTTTGTTAATTTTCATTTATTAAGGTCTAATATTTTAACTTGGTCCAACCAAGTGAGAGTTCATTTGATAATGACCGAGACCTCATCACACATAAATATTATGCATGCTCAATATTCCAAATATTAAAGCATTTAAAGAAACGCATCGCATGCAAAATAAAGAGTCTAGCATGCCCCTGTTGGATGATCACAAACCCAAAAACCTATGCGACCCACTGAGCCCACAGTGGATCAATGGTTAATCTAAGGGTGGGCCTACACTAATACAAGCTTTTAACCATCAACAATATGGGCCTTGTAACACCTCTTTATTGCCTCCATCTCCATCGTGGGCTACATCCTTCGGGTCACTTCTCCATGGATCTCCGTGGATCAACCCCATGACCTCCTCCACGGGCCTCCATCATGGGCTTGCTCTTTACATTTCAAAAAATAAATCCTCTATACCTATTATACTCTCATTACAACTTAAAAGAAACCCCAATCAAACGTTGGGGGGAGTACATTAATAGAGAGAAAGCAACCCTTTACAATTCAGGCTAAAAATGATGAGATAAGGAAAAATAAGAGGCACGCAGGCCCCAACCCAAAAATTAAATAAACCATTCATAAAGTCTATTGGGCTTTGTGACCATCCATGTTAATCCAATTAACACAACAAGCATGTAATTACTCCAAATAATAATGCTCAACATATGACATCCAATATCATAAAATTAATTACATATCCAATCCTAAGGAATTATATGAAAAATAATGCAACTTAAATGTGGACATAAGTGCAACCCATGCACTAATTAATTCTTGTTTGAAAAACCTATTCAAATTAATTTTAGTAATTTAACTTTGGAAATACCAAATTTCAACCAAAAATAAATTCACTAGAATCAACTGTTTCAGAAACTATTAAAAAACAAATAGAGAAAAATAAAAAATAAAAAACAGAAAAAAAATAGAAAATACGTTCCAGCCGACCGGCCGGCTGGAGGTGCACGCGCGCGCAGGCACCCTAGCCTGCCGCCCGCGCAGCAGCCTGCCAGCACGCACGTTGGCAGGCGCTCTAGCCAGGCAGCGCACGCGTAGGCTCTCGCCTGCGCGCGCGCGCGCCCGGTCGTGCGCCTGCCAGCCAGTGACCGACCGGCAGCGCTGCTGCACGTCTGTGCCGTTTTTTGATTTTTCTGATTTTTTATTTTTCTTTTCCTACAATTTCTGAAACAACAAGAGAAATAACCAGATTCAAAAATTCCAAATTTCAAGAATCCTTATGTCCAATTAAATGCAAAATTAAAGCATACAAAACTCTAGATCTAGATATGCAATTAAACGATGGAAAAAATATTCTTTCAAAGCCGATTAAAAAACATGTTATCATGCAAACACACATAAAACATGTTAGATTCTATGCCTATACACCGAACCGGGTTCTGAAACCACTTGAAGGCAATGGATCGGCCCGGGAAGCGCGGCGGAAGCGCAATAATTGAAAATTTCAATAATTAAAGAAATAAATATCCGATCAAGGGGGTGTACCCTTGATCTTTTCCTGGGCGTTTGGTGTAATATAAGAAATACGCAGGACATGAATCAAAAGAAAACAAGAATAGAACAATAGAAATGCAAAAACAGAACATTACCGTTGTTGTTTTCTAGCTCAGCTTCAAGCGTTTCTTCCGTTGGTCTCCTTGATCCAAGATCTCGATCTGGAGATCCTCAAAGATTAACGCACCACCACTAAGAGGATGTGGTGATTTCATGCTAGCGAAAACACCACAAAAGTGCAAGAACCAAAAACGCTATTGATTAACGTTTGGTTCTTGAATTCTCTTTCGATCTCTAAGATCTTGAGAGAGTTTTTGGAGAGGGTGAGAGTAAAATTTCGTGGGTTGAAGCGTAGCTGCTGCTAGGGTTAGGGTTAGAGTGTTTTTAGAGCTATTTATATGACCTAATCATAGTATAGCAAGGAGTCATGACCTTGCATGACTCCTACACCTAAAAAACCAACTCTAAGCCACCTTATGACCAAGTTTGGTGCACCCTAGGCACCAAACTCGGCCATACACACTCCAAAGAGGGGTTTGGCTCCTCCTTAAGCTAGCCATGGTCTAACCAAGACCTTGGGCTTGTATTTTAATGGACTGAGTTTGATTAAATAAATTTAAACCAAGCCCATGTCAAATGGACTTTTATTAAACCTAGTTTAATTTATAAGTCCAACATTAAAATCCCTGAATCCAATTAAGAGATCCAAGCTCCTTTTAACTCTCCATTAATTTATGAATCTAATTCATAAATTGGACCAAGCCCAATAAAATTAATCCAATTAATTAAAATGATCAATTAAGAATTTCAATTAATCCAAGTAATTGAATTTCAAGTTATCCATCCAATGGATTGGTCTAAATAAATGATCCAATCATTTATCCTCTCCAAGAATTAATTTAATCCAATTAAATTAATTCGGCTCTTCTGGAGTTAATTCCAAATTAACTTCATCCCACTATAGTGGTAGGGTGTGACTCTTTAGGTTCACCTTCAGCTTGACTTGGGCGTGTTCCCAACAAAATTAATTAAATATAATTTAATTAATTATTTCTGATTATCCCATAAGCAAAAATAACCCGTTACCATGGGTGGCTGTCTAGCAACAGTCCATGGCACTAGAGACAAAGTGAATATGGATGAACGTTTAGGCAACTGAATTCATACGGATCAGGTCCTTCCATCAACCATCTCCTGGCATTAGTCTAGGGCATGGAATTTGGGCGTCGGTTCCCATCCTGGACTAGGCATCTATACTTAATAACTCGAGACTACCCGTTTGCCCTACTGAATTATCACGTGGAAACCTATCCCACTTATTCAGTCACTGTGGCCACAGATTTTTAGGGAAACGTGTCTCAGAGCGTATGGGAGATCCTACTGTCACGATATTGATGGGGATGGATTCCTTCTTGTAACACACCGTCCTCACTACACATTCTGACTGCACTAGATAAGGCTTATAATATCTGTATCTTTCGACACATACATTGTTCGCCAGGTCTAAGCTACAACCATCATGTGCATGTGACTACCATGGTTCCTCAAGTCCGAGGACTAATCTCGTACTATCATAGCATAGAATCCCAGTCATACCGATCAAGCCTTAGGAGGCTTCTATATGACGATTCCCGCGAGTCAGTTCAGTCAGTCGACTACTTTGCCAACTAACCCTAAAACTGCATGGACGACCTATGTCTCCTACCGACGAAACATGACTGCAGTACTTAGTGCAAGTCTCTATAGGACACTCGATGCCCTGTCTCGAGGTCCTCGACTTGGAACGTTCCAGACCATTCCACAGAGGTTGGTTTCATGGCCGCCATCCAATGCGCAGCCCAATCTGTTTCATCTGTGGGCTTTGTCGTGCAGTTAAATATTAACACAATAAGTAAACACAACAAAGAATCAAGCCATAGTATGAATATTACCTTTATTCAAAGACATAAATATTATATTACCTCAAAATTGTCAGAAATGGTTTATAAAAGCCCAATCCGGTTGGCTTTCTGATCACCTAGTCTAACATCATACACAATATCACTGAGAAGGGATAAGGAATTAATTGGGAATTAATTTCGTAACTAATTTGATTACTTAAAATGAGTGAGATCCATTGGATGGATTGGCCAAAAAATAAACTAATGGGATTAATTTATGTTGCGCTTACGTTATTATTTAATAAGTTGAATTTATTAAATCAATAAAGACAATTTGGGCTCATGCATTAAATTGGATTAAAAGCATGATAGATTTAATTACGTGGATTTGAATTAAATTGGATTTAATTAAAATCAAGTGGGCCTAGTATTTTTAATGAAGAAAATCAGCCACCACCCCTAATTAAGCACACTTGAAAATTCTAGGAAAGGAAATAATTGGCTAGCCATTTTTATTTTTGGAAAGTACCTTGTTTGTCATTCTTTATTTGGAATAAAGAATATATTACCTTGTGAATAATTATATATATATACAAGGTATATATATATATATGCTAGGGTTAATTATTTGGAATAATTAGTCATAACAAAAGAAAAATCCTCCTCCTCCTAGAAGCTCAATTCAGCCGCCCTCTCTCTTTACACACTTGGTGTGTTTTTCTTCTTCTTTATCTTCTAGCAAGGAGAATCAAGAATTCCCAACTTCCAGTGTGGTGTGGACGCGCTTTAGAGGACTTCTTTGTTGGGGTCTAACGTGAATGAAAGGCAATGAATGAAAGCTTTAAGGTAAACTTTCATTTTATGTTTTTGCATTGTTCTTTCTTTATTTTCACCATAGCCAAATCAAACGCCCGGGAATTCCGAGGGTACACCCCTTGGATCTATAGTTTTATTATTGTATTATTTTAATTACATTTTAATTTTATCACCGCTTCCGCTTTTCAATTCCCGGGCCGATCCATGAGCTCCTTTCAAGTGGTATCAAAGCCCGGCTCAATGTGGGGCTATGATTGTGTATAAGCATATCTATGTATTTTCATTACTTTGAAAGCATGTTTAATTATTACTTATTATTCGCATAATCAGATGTAGAAACTGCATGTTTTATTTGTGATTTTTGGATGATTTGAGTATTATTTGAAAATACATTTTTTTTAAAAATACTTGTACTTATTTTTAGTTTATTATGTAGAATAAAAAAAATATTTTATATTCGACATTGTCGCAATGCATTGTCGACTGGCAGTGCACGGCGTGTGCACAGCCGGCGCGCACGGGCAACAGCCTGCGCGCTGCCTGGCTAGCACGTTGTGTGCATGTTGGCTGGCAGTGCGCGCGCGCATGCTGCGTGGACCCTGCGCGAGGGCAGAGGAGGCAATGCGCGCGCGTATGCGGCTGGGAATGCAGGACAATGCGTTTGCTGTCGTGGCCGATGGTCGACGGCTGGGCCGTTCTTGCCGTTTTTTCCAAAAAATGGATTTTTCTGGTTTTTGCACATTTTTTGAAAATTATCAATTATTGCTAATTTAATTTTGGATAAAATTAGATTTTTTAAAATTATAAAGGGCTTTAATTGTCATGTTATTTGCTTATGCGCATTGGATGCACGATCATCCTATTAAATAGCAAATTTAAACATGTGTTTTTTTGCACAATTATTTATTGCATTATTGGATATTGCATTTTATACATGGGAAGTATTTTTCTTTGTTTTCTAGCATGATTCTTTGGAATAATGTGCTAGTTAATTATGGATGGATGGTCACGAAGCCCTAGACCGAATGTATGCATTTTATTCTGTTTGGTGGGCCCGTGTGCCCTTGTAGTTTAAAATTCTTCTCTCCTCTTTCTCTTGTTTTTGCCTTGTAATGATAAGGCTTGCTTTCTCCTCACTATGTACTCCCCCGACTTATGATCAGGATTTCCACATCAATTGTAATGAGAGTAGATTAAAATTTTATTTTGGTGAGGTTTTACATTTCAGGTAAGAATTGAAGATGGAGACCCACGAAGAAAGGAAGAGCTTAAAGGCAGATTTATATGTTAATGGGTAAATCACAATTATAATAGCATAGGGCCACCTCAGACAGTCGTAAGACTCACTGCGGGCTCATTGGATCACATAGGTTGGGCTCGTGATCATCCAACTGGGGTGTGCTAGGTGTTTTATTGCATGCGATGCGTTTTATTAATGATTTAATATTTGATATTCAGGCATGCAATATTTATTTGTGATGAGGTCTCGATCTATAACTCCATAATAAACTCTCACTTGGTTGGACCAAGTTAAATATTAGACCCATAATAGACTTGGGTCAAAATGGCTTTGATCCGTCCAAGCCTTCCATCCACAACAATGTGGTGAGGAAGCTACCGCTACCCAATTATGATCTCACGAGTCGTGGCACATTTGGAATAGAGGAAAGCTACACCATTATTGTGAACGAAGAAACATGTTCACCGTTTTCCTGTCTCACGAGTTGTGGAGTACGACGATTGAAATGTAATTCGGTTGATGGGTTGGGCCTAACGCCGAGTAACATGATTTGCTTCGAGTCCTCGGGATCATGCGAAGAGGTAAGACAAAAGATGTTGGGAATCTCATGGGATGAGAATGGTATAAGCTACCTCCCAAAAGGCCTTTATTGTGTGAATCATAAAAGCGGGACATAATAAATGCACTTGTGGATCCTAAACCCAATAGAAAACTCTATTCCTGAAATCCCACTTGAGAGTGGTGGGCTTTCGTATAAATAGTGGGATAATTAAAGACTAAAAGACCAAGTCTTTAAGCTTATCTATAATATTATAATCATTTGCTGATTTCTGTTTATTTTTCTGTTTCTAGAAAAATGTCTAAGAACCCCTTAACCTTAATAATGGGAATAATAAATTCAATGGCACGAACTATAACGACTTGCTACGGAAGTAATCCAGTCCTTGAAATAACTTTATCATTATGTAATATTATTGAGTGAATAAGATGAGTATTTCACCATTGGTATATAATTTGTTGTGCTCATCATGCATGTTTATGATTCTTTTCAACATCACAACAAAGCCTATAGACCAGTTCAACAACCATTCAATAGTTGGACTGCGTATTTGGTGGTCATGAAATCAACTGCCTAGGGTAGGGTTAGAAATATTCCAAGTGGAGGACCCCGAGCGTCCTATAGAGACTTGCATTAGGAGTCGCACTCATTGGATGAGTACTACATTTCATCAGCGACAAACATGGGACATCTATGCAATCATGATGGGTCGATTGACTAGGTGTCAAATCGACTAAACTGACTCATGAGAATCATCATATGGAAGCCTTGGAGGCTTGACTGGTATAACTTGAGTCCCTGGCTCCGATAGTATGTAGTAGTCCTCATACTTGAGGAACCATGACAATAACGTGCATACGATGACTGTATCTTGAATCTGTACGAGAGGTGATTGTGTCACAAACACAGTCATCATAAGCCTTGTCCAATGCAGTCAAACTATGTAGGAGGGACGGTAAGTTTCAAGAAGAGGATCCATCCCCTATCATTACATGACAAAGGTATCTCCTATGCACTTGGAGATGCAACTACGCTCTAAGAAGTTGTGGTCACAGTCATTGATCGAGTGGAAAAAAGTGGTTCGTACGTCGAACAATTTAGCATAACGCAATCTCAAGTATCTATGCATAGACACCTGGTCCAGGATGGGAATCGACACCAAATTTCATACCTAGACTAAGGCCGGGAGACGATAGACGGAACAACCGTACCCATATGAATTCGTGGCCTAAAAGTTCACACAAAAATTTACCTAGTTGCTAGTGCCATGGACCGTTGCTAGACGACCACCCATGGTGACGGGCTTTCTTGGTTAAGGGTTGATCAAGAATTATTAATTAAATTATATTTAGTTAATAATAGTATTAGACACTAGTCCAAGTTTAGCTGAGGGGTAAATCTAAAGAATCACACACAACATCACGAGAAGGGATAAGGAATTAATTGGAAATTAATCTCGTAAGTAATTGGATTTCTTAAATGAGAGAGATCCATTGGATGGATTGGCTCAAGAATAAACTAATGAGATTAATTTATGTTGGGCTTACCTTTATTATTTAATAAGCTGGACTTATTAAATCAATAAAAACTATTTGGGCTCATGCATTTAATTGGATTAAAAGCACGATGGGCTTAATTATGTGGATTTCAATTAAATTAGATTTAATTAAAATCAAGTGGCCTAGTATTTTTAATAGAGAAAATCGGCCGTCACCCCTAATTAAGCATACTTGAAAATTATAGGAAAGAAAATAATTGACTAGCAATTTTTACTTTTGGAAAGTACCTTGTTTAGTAATTTTTTATTTGGAATAAATAATATATTACCTTGTGAACATTAGAATGAACCTAGACACATTTTAATGGTTCCATAGAAGGTATATATAAATGCTAGGTTAATTATTTGGAATAATTAATCATAACATAACAAAAGAAAAATCCTCTTCCTCCTAGAAGCTCAGTTCAGCCGCCCCTCTCTCTTCACACACTTGGTGTGTTTTTCTTCTTTTTTCTCTTCTACCAAGGAGAATCAAGAATTCCCAACTTCCAATGTGGTGTGGACGCGCTTTGGAGGACTTCTATGTTGGGTCTAATGTGAACGAAAGGCAAGGAACGGAAGCTTTAAGGTAAACTTTCATTTTATATTTTTGCATTATTCTTTCTTTATTTTCACCATAGCTCAAAATTTTAATGGCTTATTTTTTTAATCACATCAAACGTCCCGGAATTCCAAGGGTACACTCCTTGGATCCATGATTTTATTATCGTATTGTTTTAATTACATTTTAATTTTATCACCGCTTTTGCTTGCCAATTCTCGGATCGATCCACGAGCTTCTTCTCCAGTTGTTGTCATCCTGCTTTTCAGAGTGTTGAGCTCTTTTGTTTGGTTCTGCCGACAATCACTCCTTAATTTTTTTACATGTTCAAGATTTTAGCTCGCATTTTGAAAATCCTTCTGCTGTCTTTTACCTTTTCCTATTTTGGATTTGAATTTTTTCTAGGCCACCAAAATCTTTGTTCCAAACAAATATTTTTTCTTGCAATTCATAACAAGGGCATATATGATTACACTGTTGCTCCACATACATCATGTTGCATGCTTTTTTTCTTTTCTTTTTTTTTCCATAGCCTTCATTGTGAACAATTTATTTTTCCTGACAAGCATTCTCTTCTTTTCAAATAGCCTTTTCGCAAAGTCAATACTTTTTTCTATCATGGAAATTAATAAGAATGACCTATTTAATTTTTTTGAAAAAACTTAACTTTGTCCATCTTAGTGAGACAGACCCAAAATCCCTAAGATCTTCTGGTGGATATTTCATCCTCGTTGAGGGATGGCACCAAAATTACTTCTCCTGTTGCAACCTTAATTTTGTTGAATGTTGCCTTCTCGAGTTTAATTATTTGTTGCAATGGAGTGCTGGATGAGAACCCTTACTTGAAATTTCTAGAGTTGCTAAAATAAACTTAAGCAGCAAATTATCTTCTCTTTTAAGGTGGAGATTGTTTTTCAAGAATCATAAATCCCCCCTCTAATCCATTATGGACATTTTGAGATTTCTAAAAATCCAGGTGCTATAGTATGAAAAGAATCAAGAGCCCAAAAATCATACAGCTGTCTTACTTATTTTGAGTTAGACCCATCTAGCATCCATTTCCTATTATATTTTGTTGGATGTATCTACCAGTCTTGCTTGAGTTAATTCTTTTGTGGGAAACAAGTTTTTCCCATGTCCTCGGGTAGAGGTGTCAGTTAGTGGCTTGAGGTTATTCTTTTCCTCTTTGACCTCAAAGGTGCTGGGTTGACATAAACTATTAGGAGTTTGCACTTTTTATGATCCAACTGTCGCCTTTTCACCAAAGTTTGGCGATGATTTGTGCTTGCATTACTGGAATTCGCCGCTACAGCTTTAGAACCCTATTCTCTAAATGCAGGTTTAGAGCCTTTCTCTTTTAATTCTCGGGTTATCATCAAAGATGATGCCTTTTGAATTGCTTCCATTAATGTGTCCCATAACATGCCTGGGAATGCAATGGAAGCGTAAAATAAGATAATTTAAAATCGATTTCAAAGGCGTGTGCTCTTTGAATTCCTAGGAGCTTTGGTATTTTCAAATGCATCATAACAACCAATAAATATACTTGAGAATGTGTCTATAGGAGAAAATAAAAGATATAAAAAAATATAAACTAAAATATTACCCTTTTGTTTTCTTATGTAGAACGACAACAAGCATTGTTTTCCTTTTCTTTTCTTTTTCCGTTCACTTTAAAATTCAAATTAGAACTCTCTAATTTGTCGACATAATACTAATGAAAGCAAATCTAGATCTACTGTTAGGTAGAAGCTAGATCGAGGAAGAATAGGGTTGGCAATTTCAACCTGAACCCGAAAAACCCGCCCCGGACCCGCCCCGTATTGGGCGGCTCTGGGATATCATTTTTCGGGTTCGTGGCAGGTCTGGGGCAGCTAAAACCTGCCCCGGCCGGGTCCGGGGTGGGGTACGGGTCCTGTCTCTAACTCGCCCCATTGGACCCGGCCCCGACCCTGGTCCAACCCTGCCTCTTTTTTTTATTGTATATTATTATATATATAATATATTATATAATAAAAAAAAATTATCTTATTATATATATATGAATCCTAAATAATTTTGCATATACCCAACTATATATAAAAATACCAAAAATAAAAAATTAGTTGATGAGGAATTTAATAATTTAGATGAACGTAGTTTTTGTCTAATCCAATTCATTTAGATTGAAACTTATATTAAAATATTTAAATCTAAACTGATATTATTTATTAAAAAATATTAATTTAATGTATTCTTTGTATAAATTAATTAGGTCGGGACGGGGTGAAATTTTTAGCATGGCGAGGTGGGACGGGGGCGGGTTATGGGGCTGGCAAATATTAAATGACGCGGGTCTGGTACGGGTCCAGGCGGGGCAGGGGCGGGTTATGGGGCTGACAAAAATAAAATGGGGCAGGTCTGGTATGGGTCCGGGCGGGGGAGGGTTACGAGTTTGGCAAAAATTAAATGGAGCGGGTCTTGAATCCGGGCGGACATGTACCATACTCGCCCCATTGCCATCACTAAGGAAGAAGCGTCTGTGCTTCCGCTTCTGCAACTCTATCTCTTAGCTCCAATTTCAACACCCGAGGTATTCCTCATTTTTCTTTAATTTATTTTAATTTTTCTATAACTTTTAGGCAATTTTATGAATATTTGGAAAATTTGTGATTTAATTTTATGTAATTTTCTGAAAATATGTGTAATTTTATGAATAGGTTTAATTTGTGTAATTTTATGATATTTCTGAATATATGTGTAATTTTATGTAAAATTTATATAATTTTTAAAATTTTTGTAAATAGTAATTTCCCTAATTTCTTTAATTTCATGATTTTTTTTAATAATAGTTTCTATAAATTTCTGAAAATAAGTATTTCTTTAAATAAAATATTTTTGAAAAAAATTATATAATTTCTGCAATTTCTGAAAATATCTATTTTTGTATTTTCTGAAAATAATATACATTTATGGAATATTTGTAATTTCTGAAAATATATATTTATGTAATTTCTGGAAATAAGTATTTCTGAAATAATAATTTCTAGAAAAGTAATTATTTTTTCTTTTTTCTATAATTTTTGCGCATTTTTCTATAATTTTTGAAAGTTTTTATGCAGTTTCTATAATTTCCGAATATATATATTTATGTAATTTCTGAACATAATAATTTCTAAATAGTTTGTTTCTTTTTTCTGTTTTTTTTTTTTATTTTTGTGCATTTTTTTTCATTTCTGATTTTTAATCGCATATATATTGCATATGAATTGTTTAAATATATTTGTTGGGTAGTTTATTATCAATTATGACTGGGTGGGTTTATAATGTTGATGATGATGAGGTTGGTATACTTATTTGTTGGGTATTTTGTTAAATTTGTAGGTTTATAATGTTGATGATGATGATGATTATTTGTTGGGTTTAATTTGTTAATTGTTAGGTTTATAATGTTGTTGATGATGATCATTATTGATTGGTTTTATTTTGTTAATTGTAAGGTTTATGATGATAATATATTGTATTTAAATATAATATTATAAATTTGCAAGCAATTTATAATATATTTTAAATTTTAATTTGAATTTTATCAGGGATTCGCCTTCTCCTGTAGGACATTGACCGAGGTCGTGGCCCCTAGTGATGGCAATGGGGCGGGTCTGGTACGGGTCCGTCCGGATTCAAGACCCGCCCCATTTAATTTTTGCCAGACCCATAACCCGCCCCCGCCCCGCCTGGACCCGTACCAGACCCGCCTCATTTAATTTTTGCCAGCCCCATAACCCGCCCCCGCTCGCCTCGCCATGCTAAAAATTTCGCCCCATCCCGACCTAATTAATTTATACAAAGAATATATTAAATTAATATTTTTTTAAAAAATAATATCAGTTTAGATTTAAATATTTTAATATAATTTTCAATCTAAAATGAATTTTCAATATAATTTTCAATCGCCATACGGGGCGGGTCCGGGGCGGGTTTTCCGGGTTTGGGTTGAAATTGCCAATCCTAGTGGCCCCCCTATTCCACAACATGCCTTTGATGCAACCCATTATACACAAGCATTGACACGACCACCCCTACCACCGGAGTCTACTCCGGTGCCTAAGACCCTGTTGGTGGATCCAACCACAGTGGGTACTTCTACTTTAGGGGCCAACACGTCACAAGCTGACCCCTGCCAGTGGAACCTACTAGCACCAACACCACTAGTACCACCAGAAGCTCATAGATATATTAGCCTTATTGACGCGAGGTAAAGTTATAAATTTTATACAATTTGTTTTCATTGTATTTTTCTTGTCGAATATTACTAATTAATTATTTTTTTAGATCGAATCGAGATTTTCACAGTGCCATCAATATTGTGGTGCAATACTATTTTCTCCATCCATGGGGATGTATGCACCAAATTCCACTAGAGCATCAGGAATTCTAGTTCGACATTCTCAAAGTAAAAATTCCTAAAATATTTATAAAGTGTTTATTTTATCGATTACTTACAATTTAGTTTTGCCTATATGAAATTGCAGGTTATTTACTGGTGGGATTGCGATATCGAGGCCATGTTCAAGGAGTTTCGAATGTTTGTCGGGAAGTTCCTACAAAAGCGGTTCTCTGACGCCCATGAGCAGTTGGTCCAGCCATTGTGGCTGGCTGATGAAATTTGGCACCAGCTACAGAAGTACTAGGCCAACCAGACTTTAAGGAGGAGACAACCAAGAATAAGCCAGTAAAGCGGCCAACCCAGCAGCAGCAACTACCGTCTATTGCCGGGGATTATCTGTCGGAATGGGTGATAAAAAGCCAATTGAATTAGTTATTTTTCATTCGCCAATTTTTATCAAATAATATTAGATTGATGAATACGATAAGTTGACAGTGTGCTTCACCATTGATATTGAACTAGGTTTCAATGTCACGCGAAATGCCCACAGACCAAAAAGGTTAAAACCACGTAGTTGGACTACAGATAGGTATGACAGCTATGAAACCAACTTTTGAGAGTCGGTCTGAAATGTTTCAAGTCGAGAACCTCGAGACAAGGCATCGAGGGTCCTATGAGACTTGCACTAAGTACTACAGTCGTGTGTCATCGGCGGATGTAGGTCGTCTATGCAGTTTTAGTGGGTTAGTTGGCGATGTAGTTGACTCACTGAACTGACTGGCGGGAATTATCATGTAGAAGCCTGTTAAGGCTTGGTCAGTATGATTGGGATTCTCGATTCTAGTAGTACGAGATTGGTCCTCAAATTTGAGGAATCATGGCAGTCACATGCATAAGTAGACTGTATCTTGGATATGAAGAGTGGTGGTTGTGTCGTGAGGCATGGTCATCATAAGCCTTATCCAGTGCAGTTGGAGTATGTAAAGAGAACGGCGGATTCTAATAGAGGATCTCTCCTCTGTCAGTATATGACAGAGAGTTCTTCTATGTACTTCGAAATGGTTTAGACTCAAAAAGTGAACGCATTTCGAGTATTAAGCATAGTTGTCTAGTCAAGGATGGGAACCGGCGCCCAACTCCATGCCCCAGAGTAAGATCAGGAGACGGTTGACAGTAGGACTGTACTCGTATGGACTCGGAGCCTAAATGTTCACGCCACTGCCTAGTCTCTAGTGCCATAAACTGTTGTTAGACGGCCACCCATGGTAACGGGCCATTTTCGGCTATGGGATAATCGGAAAAAATTAATTAAATTGGATTTAATTAATTGTGTTGGTCACACACGTCCAAGTCTAGTTGAGGGTGTACTAAAGAGTCAAACCCTACCACTATAATGGGATGGAATTAATGTAGAATAAATTCTAGAAGAATCGGATAAACTTAATAGGATTAAATTAATTTTTTTGGAGAGAATAAATAATTAGATCATATATTTACACCAATCCATTGGATGGATGACTTGAAATTTAATTAATTAGATTAATTGAAACTTTAAGTTAGCTATTAAAATTAATTAGCTTAATTTTATGAATGTGCTTGGTCCAATTTATAAATTGAATTTATAAATTGAAAGAGAGAGGATAGGCTTGAATCTTTTAATTAATTAAAAGATAAGGAGTTTAATATTGGGCTTATGATAATTCCAACATGTGGACACTAATAAATGACTAATTTGATTTTTTTACAAACTTAAGGGACTAAAGTGAGAAAATAAAAATTAAGAAAAAAATCCAAGACACCCCCCTTGTGATATTGAAAATGTTCAAAAAAATCCCTGAGAAAAAAAAAATATCAAGCACACCACCTATGATATGATAAAATGTTCAAAAAACTCCCTAAGGTCAGAGAGTGTACTACAATTGCGTTGACTAATAGTGTGGGTTGAAATTTTATTTTGTTTGACAATTTTGCCATCTCCTCTCTATAATATAATATTATATAATATATATTATATATAATTTAATAAATTTTTAAATAATATATAATACTCTATTAATAATAAAATTTACTTTATATGAATATAATTTAATTAATATTTTTAATAATATTTTTAATTATATAATTAAATTAATTAATTTTTTTTAAACAAAAAAGGAATCAGCGGCGGCGGTTGTGGAGGAGGCTGCACTCCTTGTCCCCGGGCGACTGCGATCACCGAACACAACCAGGGCGACGGCTTCTGGACAACGCGGGTCGCCCAAGATTTTTCTTCGCCTTGACAGGGGCGGAGGGAAGGGGAGGCAGGGTGGGGTGGCGGTGGGAAGCCGATGGGGTGGGGTGGTGGTGGTGGGGGGGAGGCGTTGATTTTTTTTTAAATAATAATTTTATTTTTATAAATAATAATTTAATTTTTATAAATTATATTAATTCATATAATATAATTTATCCAACATGTGATATAATTTTCTAAAGCCACGTAATATTAAAAACCCCCAAAAAATATCAATTTGGCATGCTACATCATTTTTTGGTAAAAAGTTAAAATATCGGCAACTGAAAAACTAAATTTCATCAATTTTGAAATTTAATAAATTTATAGAAGAAATTGAGGTAATTATCGGACTAAAATTAATATTGAGCATATTTAATGGACTAAGAAAAAATAATTTTTCTATATATAAAATTTAATATAAATAATTTTATCGGTATATTTTAATAAATATTTTTTCTATATAAAACTTTTTCTAAATAATTTTTATACATTATAGATTTATTTTAATAGGCCTAGGTTTACCAAATTGACTAGGAGGGGCATTTTAGTCATTGCACCTATAAAATTAAGCTCTCTTTGACCAGGGACAGTGTGATTTGTTTTTCGTAACACAGGGGGTGAAACTGATGTTTAATTTTTCATAAGGGGTTTTTTGATCTTTTTGCATAACAAAGTGGCAAAATGAATTTAACTCCAAAAATTAAACCTTAAGAATGCTAAAGTCAATAAATGAATTTGATGGATTAAAGTGATTCTAAATAAAAAAATTTAAGGGACTGATATAATATTAAATATTATTTATTTATTTTTTTTAGCAAAAACGGTGCCATTATAGCCGAGCCCAATGAGAAAAACATTCTACGTGGACAGCCATAAGAGCCAAAGAAAAGCAAACAGGTTCAATAACAAGGAAACCAAATTATTCTACGACTATCAAGCCCGGGGATCCTATGTCGACGGGCTTGTCTTGTGGCATAGCTCTTGTCCTTCGGCCCCCAAATGCCGATCTAGGAAGCTAATATAGCCCATGACGCGGTCCAACTTTGCTATCCTTTGAAGCAATGAAATCCGACACAAATGAATAACCTTTTCGTCCCAGATTAAGCCTATATATATACCTCTTTGAGCAATAAATTAGAAGGAAAAGGTAAAAGTTGCTACTGCAGAGCAAACAAGCGGCAAGATTATAATGCACACTTTTTGGATGGGTCAGTGACTTGGTTTCTCAAATGCTATGATAATGCACAAATTTTGCTGCGGGCTAAGCGCATAATTCTATCACACGAATCAAATGAGCCCTACGAACAATGGTCCACACATACACACACATATATATATACTAGCAATCAGTGCACGCGATTCCCGCACACATGAATTTTTAAGTGTAAATAGAAAGGCATAATAGTTTTAAGTCTACGCACACACGATGCGTGACCAAATAAAAAAAAAATGATAAAAATATTAATATGCATTAATTAATGACTGTTTAAATTAATTTATAAATTCACACGCAGTATTCGCAAGCAAAATATTTATTTACTTATAATATTTTTAAGTTTTAATAGTATTTTACTTATAATATTTTTTTAATTATAATATTAGCCGCTATTGCACGTTGTTTCCTTGAGTATAAAATTTTAAAGTATCAATTATAAAATTTTAAATTTAAATAACTACATTTTGTTAATTATAAATAAAATATCAATTACATCCCTATAATATGAAAAAGAATTTTAAAAATCCTCGAGGCCAAAGTACATTTTTTTTTTAATAATTTTTTCCTTCTCCCCAATCTAATATATACAATATTATATTTATTATATAATATATAATATATATAATTTAATATTTATATATAATAAAATATACTTTTTATGTATATATTTAATTATATAATTATATTAATATTTTTAAAATATTTTTTTAATTATATAATTAAATTAATTAAAATTAATTTTAAAAAAATGACGGCAGCGAGGATGGTAACCGTTGCCCATCCTAGGCGAGGGATATGCCATCACCCTCAACATTTGGGCAACCACGTCACCTTCCACCGTTGCGGGGGTTGGGTGGGGGGGGAGGAGGGTAGGCGGGTGGGGAAGGGGGAGCCGGTTGTGAGGTGGGGTGCGAGTGTGGGTTGATTATTATTTTTAATAATTTATGTATAAAAATTATAATAATACATATAATATAATTGTATCCAATAATATGTCATCCAACTCATTTTGTAAATCACGTATGACTAAAATCTCAAAAAAATATTCAATTGCCATGCGTCATTGTTCCAGTCAAAGGTCAAAATTCCAACCTTGGAAGACTAATTTATTAATTTTGAAACTTAAAGAGCTTATAAAAAAGGGTATAGTTATTGAACTAAAATTAATATTGAACATATTTAAAGGACTAAAAAATTTAATTTTTCTTATATAAAATTTTAATTTTATATTATACGTATATTCTAATTAAAATTTATTTATTATATACAATTTTTCCTCATATAAAATAGAGAGTCAGTTTAGTCATTGTCCCTAAAAAAATTGAACCAAGTTTACTAGGGGGCAGTTCTATCTATTGTTCATATCATATAGGGATGATTTTTTATAATTAAATTTTTACATATTTTTTTATTTATTTATATTTCTTGATATCACTGAGGGTCAAAAAGAATTTAACACTATATAATAAGGTAGGTCGGGGGAGGGAGGCGGCGAAGACTTTTGTGTAGTTGATTTTCAAGATAAGAATAATATTTACATGAACTTTATAATGTATGGACTTCTAGACGAATTTGATCCAACTATATAAATCGAAACATTTTCGGTGCATCTATTTAACCCTATATGAAACTGAACAACGCTATATATAAAACTTATAAATTATGAAAACTCTATCTGTTGGTAACTATAAAGTGATCCACCCTCTACATATAAATGATTTCATATATATACTATTCCAATCAAAGTCAATAAAAGAGTTTGATCTATAAATCTTGAGAATCTACACCAAACTCACCAACTAAACATGAAAATGCTTTAAATTTGAAATTAATCACAGTGCAAAACAAGGTGGTCCCATAAATCATTGATGAAAGGATCACACTGGCAAAGTTTGATATGAGTTTGATTTGTGCTGGAGATGTCTATGATTGTGGGTGGTTGGAATAAGGAAAAAGAAATAGTAAAAGACAAGCGTAATGTAAGTGGAAAACTGGCCACCAGTAGATATTGAGGCAGGAAAAAACCTTAAAGAGTGACAAGTCAAGATTCTCACACTGGAATAAAGATTATAGCACATATTACGGGGACCCATATATATATATATATTATATATTTGAAAAAAAACGATTCACACTCATAAAAAATAGTTAATAATACCACAACATTAAATTTTTGTGAAGTCGAGTATGCCTTTCAACAAATAAAATAATTAACTTAACTTTCTCATTAATTTTAGTTAAAATTATTATTTTAGTCCTCTGAGGGAGTGTTTGCAAAAATTTCTGCTTTTCAAAAAGTGATTTTTGTAAAGAAAGTTGGAAGTTGTAGCAGAATCAAAAGTGGGTAGTGTTTGTAAAAAAAGTAAAAAGCAGATAAAAGCTAAACTGGATAGTGTTTGAAGAAAAATCACTTTCAAAATAAATTTAATTGATGAAAGACTCTTTTGTCCCTATATATAAAAAACATACTATCTTTTTACATATTATTTCACTTGTTGTTTGTCATTAATATTTATTTTTTCATAAAAAATATAAATTTTATTTTGATTAGTATTTTATATTTACTTTTTTTAAAATATTTAAAATATATTTAATTTAATAATGATCCCATTAAGTAATAAAATTATTGATTCATACACAAAAATTAAACTTTCATGATTGCAAAAAATAATTATTTTATTAATTAATTAAATAATAAAATGTGAAAGAAATAATATAATTAGATGATATAGCACATAAAATATAAAAAATTAAAATATTAAATATGTGAAAGTGTAAATTTAATTATTATTAAAATTTAAATTATTTAAAAACTTCGATATCAACTTTAAGTCTATAATTTTAAAAATAATTTTAAAAGGTAAAGTTGAATTAAGGTTATTATAAAAGGGTAAAGTAGTAAAAAATAAAGTTGGATTTATTTACAAAAAAGTCAAAGCAGCTAAAAGCACCCTCTAAGGTGCTTCTAGCTTTTGGCCTAAAAGCGCTTTTTTTTAGCCGTTTCAGAACAGAAAGATGGTATCGCAAACACTTTAAAAGTACTTTTCTGGAGCCAGAAGCTGAAAAGCGCTTTTCAGAAGCGCGCACAAACACTCCCTAAGTATGCTCAATACTAGTTTTAGTCCGATAACGAAGCGCCTTCATATTTTTAGGTGCATAATTACAAAA